>JANHFT010008207.1:92464-116906 GCA_032467955.1 Pseudoxenodon macrops | reverse complement strand
AGGACATTCAACTTCTGCCTTGAAAACAAGGCAAGGAGCAAGGAAAAAAGTAGCCAAGCGGCAATTCAATCTGTCGCCCCTGATCAGCTGGGCTTCAGAAGCAGAAATAAAGGTCAGTATAACCCAGGGGCGGATGGGCAGGCAGGCCCAATTTAACAGAAAAGGAGAACCGGTTCGCTCTCGGCTTAGAGTCAGCACTAATGGTTCGGAAGAACCGGTCCGAACCGGGAGCAACCCACCACTGATACTTACCTATATTTCAATGATGAGAAAGCAGAAGCAAGATGAGACAAGCTGATCAAGGGAGGGCCTTCACTCACAAGGGCCATTCTATAGTTGCCCAGGGAATTTTATGAAACAGCCTCCTTTGATTTGCGGTATTCAGAAAGTAAATTGAGGCTTCATGATCGTGCCCTGTATACAACAAAAATGGTGACTGAAATAATGTATGATACTAAGGCATGACTCAACTATAGTTTATTGAGTAAGGGCTCTTTCTATATATTCCACCATTATTATTTTTATAAATAACTCAAAACAGCAAACATACCTAATACTCCTTCCTCCTCCTATTTTCCCCACAACAACAACCACCCTGTGAAATGGGTTGGGGTGAGAGACTGTGACCACCCCAAAGTCACCCAGCTGGCTTTCATGGCTAAGAAGAGACTAGAACTCACAGTCTCCCGCTTTCTAGCCTGGTGCCCACTAAACCAAACTGGTTGCCTATTAGCTGGGTTTTCAGAGCACAATATTGCATCGATGACCATACGAAGCCCAAAACAACAAAATTACAAATTAAAACATCCTGGCTAGGTGTAGTGTGTGAACTCAGGCTATATAGGTATGGTTATTTGGGAGATCAAGAGAGAACCTTCAAAACTCTTACGCATTTTTTCTTAAATAGAAGATCAAGGTAGTTCGTTGGTTACTCAATCTATACTTCTGAAGATATATTTTTTCTTTTCTTTAAAAAAAAATTCAATAAAAAGTTTATTCAACGAGCAGCATATATTACATTTACATATTAGAGTTCAATGTAGTTAATCAATTAAACTTGCTTTACATTTATATTAAATACGCAACCACAGGTTATTACTGCATTCTCGGTCGAGCTTGTTAAATTCTGTGATGCCTGTAAATCAGAATTAGTTATAATATGCTACCTATTGATCAATAGGCAGCATTGATCAAATGCTTTAACAATTCAGCCAAGAATTGCTTCTTCAAATGGGCCGAACAATTCTTTCATTCTTAGGGTCAAACTGAAACACTTTTATTCCTTTGAAGAAATAGATATATCCATTGTCATGTAAAGCAGCATCAATTCTAGGTTTAATCCCTTTAAAATCTTGGGCAATATTTCTAGGGTATCCTTTTTCCATGCTTTTTTCCATTTCATTGCTTAGTGTTGATATTGCCTGGACATCTCAAAAGCAGACCTGAGCCTGAAAAGTTCCCATGCTGGATAAGTTCACCCAGGTGTTCTCAAAAACCACTTGCAAATTTTGAATGTTTCCTTGTT
Organism: Pseudoxenodon macrops; assembly: GCA_032467955.1. Taxonomy (NCBI): domain Eukaryota; kingdom Metazoa; phylum Chordata; class Lepidosauria; order Squamata; family Pseudoxenodontidae; genus Pseudoxenodon; species Pseudoxenodon macrops. Next base: position 115,381 of record JANHFT010008207.1, on the reverse strand, counting down.
GTTGAAGATATATCTTTGCAATAGCAAGGTTCTCAAGCCAGTATAAGCTCTAACCTCGCAGTTGCAACAGCAATCTTTCCCAAGCCAGACAAAATTATGTCCTGGCTGATTTTCATCATGCCATTCCTTCTGATGATAATCACTGTTGGCATTTAAGAATGTACTATGTTCCCTGTGAGTGATTTATTCTGAGTCTTTCACTGAGCAGATAATGGAAACATCTTCCCACCAAAGTGATGGGACCACATATATATTTGTATTATCTGCTGTTTCTTGATTGTTTGATGCCAGATTGACGTTGGAACAAAGATATTTTCCCAAAAATATAGAGGGAGTGCTTGGGTTAATAATAACATGTAGTTCAGTACAGTCATCCAATTCCTCATTTTGGCCTTGTAAAACATTTGGCTGATGTTAATCCTTGTGAACACAGCAAGTAGCAAATGGCCAATTTGTTGGCCATTGCTCAGTGATTATCAATGAACTGGAACTGTAGGAAACACACTTCTACATTGTGCATCACAACCTTTCTTTTTTTTTTTATTTACAAATTCCTAATGATAGTCTTCCATCTCAGAGGTGGGTTCCTAACGGTTCGGTCCGGTTCTACTCAACTGGTAGCAACTTTGTGGCCCGGTTCGGTAGAACTATTAGCGACCTGGGCCTGCCACGCCCCTGAGCTGGTTCTTTCAGCGGCGCCATAGGAGCTGCCATCTTGGATTTTGCTTTTGCGCAGAAGCTTTTTTTAAGCACTGCGCATGTGTGCGCGCGCAGCCACCGCATGCCCAAGCGGACGAGCAGTAAGAAGATTTAGAACCCACCTGTGTTCCATCTGCTCTTCCCTCAGTATTTATCCCCAAATGCTTGTGTCTCCTTTTTCTTGTAGTTATTCTTGCATTCCAAGTAACTGTTAAGAATTTTTGTGCAGGTTTTTCTTATGTAAAATTATGGTGCTGTTCGTCCATCATGTTTGAAGAGGACCTTGACATCTAACAGGATGTGGGCTGTCACAATGTATTCACAAGTCAGGGGTGAAATCCAGCTGGTTCTGACAGGTTCTGGAGAACTGGTAGCGGAAACTTTGAGTAGTTTGGACAACTGGCAAATACCACCTCTGGTTGGCCCCAGAGTGGGATGGGAATGGAGATTTTGCAATATCCTTCCACCTGAATTGGGGAGGAAATGGAGATTTTGCAGTACCCTTCCCCTGCCACGGCCACCAAGCCATGCCCACCATGCCACACCACACCTACCATGTCATGCCCACAGAACCGGTAGTAAAAAAAAATGGATTTCATCATCGCCGCAGGTGGCTGGTAAGGCCTATACGGGCACGAAATGAACTTCTGCCACATGTGTGGGCGCTATTGTTGCAGCGCTTGCAGTTCTGGCTTTGCGGAGTCCTCGCTTCTCTTGTACTATGGTTGTTCTTCTGTCCTCAGATGTCTAGCAGCCTTGGTGGATCAGCGTGCGCTATGTCGATCGATCTTGTGCCAGGGTTTCCCAGGAGGTGGTGTCGATATTCAGGGACTTGAAGGAGGTTTTCAACATGTCTTTGTATCGCTTCCTCTGTCCCCCGTGCGATCGCTTTCCTTGAGACAGTTCACCATAGAGGAGCTGTTTGGGGATGCGATGGTCTGGCATCCTTGCAACACAGCCTGCCCAGCGTGTCTGGGATTTCATCAGCAGGGTGTGAACTGATGACTGGCCTGCTGTGGAGAGGACTTCTGTGTCTGGCCCCTTGTCCTGCCACCGGATCCTCAGAATTCTACGGAGGCAGCTTGTGTGGAAGTGGTTCAATTGCCTAGCGTGCCTCCTGCATACAGTCCAAGTCTCACTGGCATACATCAATTAATGTATACAATTAACACAATTAACACAAGGGTTTACAATTACAGAAGGGTTTAAAGTGGATAAAAGATAAAAGATTTTTGGAATGATTATAAACAAAGTCAAGCATGAATCTGATTCTGCATTAAAGGTGAGTTCCTCTATTTCAGGAACTGTTTACTTGCAGGTGTTCAACCACAGACCTGGGGCAATGCTGGGAGAATTTGCCCTGCTGAGTCAAATCCATCCCAGCTTCCGGAGTAGCACAGCATAGTTAGAGACTGAAAGAAATGTCAAAGTTCAGAATGATTAAAGGAAGTCTCAAAATAGCCAACTCTTCCTGTCAGGGTGTGTACCATTTCCTTAAAGAAGTTCATAAGGCAACCTCTTTAGTTGGTCATATGGACAGTGGTTTATTTATTTTTTTGCACAGAAGATTAAACGGAGTTGCAGCTATGCTTTCGAAGGGACACTGACAAATCATTCCTCACCACCTCTCTTAATTTTATTTTTCCAGGCCTTGGTTCCGATGATAACAAATCCCATGATGCATTTGCTGAAGACAAGCTTTCGTAAAATGCAAAGGGTATCAACGTCACCCACCAATCTGTTGGGTTTTGTCTGTATTTGCTGCTCTGGGATAGTGCTAGATAGAATTAGGCCTTTTTCATTGGGTTTTGGAACCAGTGTGCGTGAGGAGAATGAGTACTAATAGTAAGGTCTACTTTACTTACAAATGCATAACATAATGTAGAAGAAAAGAGCAGGGAACGATCTACTACCACAAGGATGAACAGAAAATAGAATGGGATCTGCTATTACAAAAGGAAGAATTCCACTCTTCCACAAATTAGCAGAACCAATGTGGTTCCGTGTGGTTTATTTATTTTTAAATAAATCAAGGTTACAAACATATCTAATACTCTTCGTCCTCTTATTTTCCCCACAACAGCAACCCCATGACGTGGGTTAGCCTAAGATGAAATGATTTGCCCAAAGTCACCCAGCTGGCTTTCATGCCTAAGACAGAACTAGAACTCATAGTCTCCTGATTTTTAGCCTGGCCTTAACTAGATCAAATACTTTTGTACTGTAGTCCTTGAGAATCTCTCCTCTGAAGGATATTCTTGCCTATGTTTTTCTTATATGCAATTAACAGAAGGGTTAAACAGAAGAGGATAAAACAAAGTAAGACTGAATTTGGAAGAGAATTATGTACTCACGATGAATATATTGTTGCTAAAATGGATGCACTTTTACTGAAATATGAGACAGAAGAAGAACAAGTGAAAGAATGTATGATAAAATCAGCTAAACATTTTGGCTATGATACACAAATTGACCAATGGGAAAATGTGCGGCTAAAAAGATTGAAATGCACATTATGTTTTAGCCGTAAAAAGAATTTTTGTAAAATGAGTTATCATTGGAATTTGTCAGCAGATAAATTGTCAAGAGGAAATGTCTTGGAAATGTGAACAACCTGAAGTGACATTTTATAACGTTTGGTGGACATTTTAAAAAGCTGAAACGTTTTGGATACAAACACATGCATCAATTAAGATTTTAAAGGTTAAATTAGAACAAAAACCAGAGACTTTACTTTTGAGATTAGTAGACAAGCAACTAAAAAATGTCACAGAACTTTGTTTTCATATGTGATAACTGCAATGAGACTATTATCTGCTCAAAAGTGGAAAGGCTTAAGACTACCTACAACAAAGGAATTGTTGGTGAAGACGATGGAACTTGCAGAGATGGCTAAATTAACTGCTTTGATTAGAGACAAAAACAATAATTACACTTATGGTTGACAGGAAATCCCTTACAGACTTTTTGCATGAAACAAAAATGCACAAATGATTTGTGGTTTGATGTTTTCTTTTTGTGGGGGGAGAATAATACAGAAGAAAAAATGAAGTTTTTTTGTAATCATAGAGTAAGAGGTAATTTTGTAATTGTACTAATATTTGCTACAAAGGACATTTGAAATTCTTCCTTTTTCTTTCTTTCTTTGGCTTTTTATTAATTTACATTAATTTTAATGCTTAGTAAAACTTTAATAGAAAAAAAAGCTCTCCTCTCAGTTCTATTCTAGCAGCCTTGCTTACTCCTTTAAGGAAGAGAACCAAAGACCTGTAGCTTCCACATCAAATTGCAGTGACACCAACATGATGCCACATATGTAGTAACGTCATCAAGCAAACAGCACAATGGTGTACTTGCATGGGGTGAATGATGCAATTGTGTAAATCGTGGCATTGATGTGCTTGCATCACCATATGTATGACATAGTTGTTTGTCCAGCTCCTTGTGAGCATCAGCAGATCTCAAGATTAATTGTATTAAAAGCATCAATCTCCCACTGAATTATTCCTCCCCAACAACCCAGGATCCTAGATATTCCAGCAACAGCTAATGAACTTTCTATTCATCTATATTCTATTGAAAGTCTTGTGTCTTGTTTGATTGCTTGAAATCTTCAATTGGGAGAAACTGCGTATCAGAGGACAACAATTTCTGAATCAAAGAACGTCAATAGAGTTAACTTACAGAATGGGCCCAAAATTTGGGGCCCATGACTCCTATGGGATTGAATTTGGCAAAAGGGTATGGCTGCCCTTCAGTGCTGCTGCATTGTGGCACCACCATGTTGCCATGGTCAGTTTCCATCACGTGATTGTTGTTTTCATTGCTCCCTGCCAATTTCCTAGAAGGAAAGTCAATGAGGAAGTCGCAGGAAGTCGGAAGTCACATTCCCATTGCTTTTCTGCCTGCCTAGGATGATTCTGTTTCTCTGTTTAGATAAAGACATGTGTCTCTCAAACAATGACCCAATGAATTATTGGTCATCTGGTCAAGGACAAAAATGAAAAATTTGAATATAACCAAGTTGTTTGTAAGATAGTTGGTTCTGTTTTGTTGGTTCTGTATGCCCACGTTTCCATTACTTGAAGACTCCTTGCTGGCCTTTTAAGATACTGTAACTGCATTAAAAAATAAATCACTTTAAAATTGAGCTCACTCTTTCTTGGAGTCCAGATCATTTAAGACAATATAACTTCCTCTCTGGCCTCAGGATAAACATGTTGTTGCTTTCCCTCCGCCTTTTGTTCCTTTTGCAATCCATTTCCATTACTGGCACAGTTTCATCTTTAGTCAGACGCCTGTCTTATTCAGTTGTTTATGTGAATCTCATCCTGTTTCACTTCATCCCATGCTTTAAAAAAAACAACAAGATTTTTATCTTCAATGATCTCTACTTCCATCGGCTTACCTTTTTCTCAACTAAGAAAAATGATGCAAACCAAAACGATTGAAGACATTACTTCAAGAACCGAAAGGCATCCATTGGAGAAGGGAAATTAGGACAACTGAGGGTGGCTTAGTCCAATGTTCACTAAATGCAGGAGCCAAGAATCTGCTGGAAGAATTCAGGCCAGATATAAGCCAAGCCTGGCTGTAAGAGCAAATATGTAAACAAAACTACATAAATTGGAATCTCCCAAGTAAATATCTGGCCAGATAGATGCATCATGCTAACCCAAAATGTTGTTTGCTTTTTACATAGTTTGCTGGATGAATCCTAGCTATTGTGGTTTATAAAGCATGGATTATGGCAGTGTGTTGTTTTAAACTTGTCAGTTGTGATTCATTCATTAAATCATGGCTCAGAGTGACCTCAAAAACTATCCTATGTGTGCATTATCAAATGTTATCCTATTGGTTTTATTTAGTCTCCTCCCTGACTTCTGCATTTCATGCCTGTTGGCATTCAAGTTTCATGAACCACTTAGGGTCTAGTAGTCAAGGCATCACACTAGAAAGGCTGTGAGTTCAAATATCGCCTTCGCCATAAAAGCCAGTTGGACCAGTCACTCATTCTCTCTCTCAGCCTCGCTCATCTCACAGGGTTGTTCTGGCAGTGGTGAAATCCATTTTTTTTTACTACCGGTTCTGTGGGCATGGCTTGGTGGGCATGGTATGGCTTGGTGGGCATGGCAAGGGAAGGATACTGCAAAATCTCTATTCCCATCCTACTCCAGGGGAAGGATACTGCAAAATCTCTATTCCCACCCTACTCCAGGGGAAGGATACTGCAAAATCCCCATTCCTTCCCCACTCCTGGGGGAAGGATATTACAAAATTTCCATTCCCACCCCACTCTAGGGCCAGCCTGAGGTGGTATTTGCCGGTTCTCTGAACTACTCAAAATTTCTGCTACCGGTTCCCCGTACTACTCAAAATGTCCGCTACTGATTCTCCGGAACCTATCAAAAACCTACTGGATTTCACCCCGGTGGTGTGGGGAAAATAGGGGAAGGAAGGTGTGTTGGATATGTTTGTCACCTTGAGTTATTTGTAAAAAAAACAACAATGAAGGTGGGAAATAAAATAAATAAAATAATAAAAAATAAGTAAAGTAAAAGTAAAGTTATTCAACTCCTCGTGAGGCTTAGGTTGTCTCTATATCTCCTGGAAGGACACATTGGAGCAAACCAAGCATCATCAGATATGGCTACTCATGGATTTCTAATCCCAGGTATGTATGCCCATTTTCCTACAAAAAAGAAATGATGGTCAAAAATAGATAGGAAGAGTGTTCTTTCCTGATGCCATGTTCTACAGCAGGAATGCAAATGGGTGGGGAGATGCTTGGGCTGCATACAACCAATGAAATAAAAGCTGTTATTTGTACAGCTCTAAAAAGTGTTGAAATGGAAGGACTCCAAAGAACGGGAAAATCGGCACGCTGTTTAACCCTAATTATTAAGATATTTCTCCTGTTTGGTCATTAAGATCAGTCCAAGAAGGGTATCGGGAGGACAACCATTTTGGAGAAGGTTGCCTTTTATGGTTGTACTGTTGTTATGCAGCTCTTATGTGTTTATTTTATTTAGGTTTATTTTAGACTAAAATTTTAATACATTGGGGGGAGAACATTGTTGATGATTGGACGGGATGCATCTTTCATGAGCCACATGAAGCCCATTTAATAGAAAATAGCAGGCATAAATAGTAGCAGCAACAGCAGTACTACTGCTACTTCGACTATTTATGTCGAAGTAGTAATAGTAATAATAGATTCTTTTCAAAGGAATGTTTGGCATTCTCTTCATTTTCCTTACTGACTCGTTTAAATCTTTTAAGAAGTCAGTTTTATATTGTGCTGATATTCAATTGCTATTTTGTTTTTGATGTATATTATTGTATACTCTTATTTTAATATTTAAAAGCAGCTCTGCAAGCTTTTTGGCTAAGGATATATAGGAGACACTCTCTATCAGAAAATTAAAATGCCCCTGCCAAATACTGCAAAACAGGTTATACAAAGTTATAATCAAAATGTTATAATCAATATAAGGTTGTGTTGTAAATTAAATTTCCCTGGAAAATTACCAAAGCTGTATCATTACAGCAAAGAGCAATTTTTAATGAAGTGCAAGATTGCACTTCTAATACAGAAGATTAAATAGCACACAGTTCTCTGAGCTGCTAAAAAAATAGAACCTACCCAACCCCCAATTACTCATTTGGCAATTATTAGGACTTAATTGTCAAGATTGTTACATGAAACATTATCTTAGTGTATCCTAAATACAACACGCAATCAGTTGGACAAGTATTACGTGATGCCTAAATTATTTTGTAAAATGAAACTCAATATTTCAGCTTGTCAAAATTATATGTGGATGATAGATGTCAGATGAACTGCAACAAGCTAGATAAAAATTCAGCTGCACAGAATCCATGAGAATTAAATGTTAGCTTTGTAATGAAAAAATAAAATAGAGATATAATATTTTCAGTAAGTGACTTAGAGACATGTTTTGAAAGAACCAATTGGTTAGAACTCAGATTGTTGGTAAACTATGAGTTTACTGATTACAGCGCTGATAAAGTTCCTAGGTTAGATACATATTTCTTTTCAAGCCATAATACCAGAAGTGTGTTCCTACCGGTACCAGTTTGGACCGGTTCTATAGAGTAGGTAGTAAGTCGCTGGTGATGTCATGGAACCGGTTCTGGTCTGTGGACACTGCCATTTTTTTTTAATTTTACTTTTTTTGGGTTTTTTTTTTTTTTTTTAAATCTGGTTTTTTTCCCTGCATGGGCAGAAGCCATGCTTCCGGCACTGCGCATGTGTCGCCATCTTGTTTTCGGCCTTCTTTTTGGGGATTTTTTTTGTACTGTGCATGTGCACACGTGCAAATCATGCATGCGCCCACGAGGCCCGGCCACACGGCACAGGAGGTAGCGAACTGGTGGTGAGGTAAGTTAGAACTCACCTCTGCATAATACAATTTGTTGGGTTTCAAGATCATTGATAGCTTAAGACTTTATATGCTATATGATCCCAGCCCATTGTCGTCTATTCACTAAAACATGGTTAAGTGATATGTGAACTCAGTCAAGAGCATTTAATATATCACCACAAAAAATACAAAAATATTTATATTGGAGCATTCAAATAATAGATGCAACTAACCTAGAGACTTCATCTCTACAATGTGGCTGCAACATTATGAGAATTGAAGTCTACCATACCTGGAAGAAAGCAGGTTGAGAACGTTTGACTCCCATAATCAGCACTGAGGCCGACGATTCTCATGCAGCAGTACCCATCGCTTAGCAATTCTACACCGACCTCGGCCTTCCCTGGATAGCTGCATACCACTTCATAGTGCTTTTACAGCCCTCTCTAAGCAGTTTACAGAGTCAGCATATTGCCCCCAACAATCTGGCTCCTCATTTTGCCCATCTGAGAAGGATGGAAGGCTGAGTCAACCTTGAGCGGGTAAGATTTGAACTGCCTAACTGCAACTAGCAGTCAGCTGAAGTAGCCTGCAGTACTGCACTCTAACCACTGCGCCACCTTGGCTCTTAAAGACTAGAGAAAGATACCGGTAGTTTAAATAGATTTTTAGCATGGTAGCATCTTTTTGTTTTGTATCAATATTTGTAAGCCACAATTTGAAGTTGGTAGAATGTGTATGGGTGAGCAGGTATGAAAAAACTGCCAGCCTAATAAAAGAAAAGATGGCAAGCAACAGACCAGTAGGAATAAAACAAAAGAGTTCCTCATCAAAAGCCTCGGAGTGCCAAATCTTCATGCTCTTCTCAACAGAAGGAAAGTGAGGGACATCTACATCTTGGGGAAGGAGGACCTCATTCCAGAAGGCAGGCACTGCTACAAAGAAGGTCTGCTTCTGGGGTTTAATTGAAGAAAGCCAGAGCACCCCAACCTTGCAAAGATTGAATTGGCTAGGTAGATACTATGGCAGATAGGCAGTCCCTCAAGTAGCAAGGCCTTATTATGCCTTGTGAGGCCTCATACTGTATTTAACAACCAGCATCTTGAATCACACCTAAAAACAAACTGGCAACTAGCACAGCTCACAAAGCAGAGGTGTCATGTGGGCATACCAAGGCATGCCCATCGCTTCTCGCATCACTACGTTCAGGATCAGTTGAAGCTTAAAGAAAATGTCTCTAACAATGGTGCAATCGTTATTTCCTTGAGCAAGTATTTTGAGAGACAAGGCCAAGATGCCTATTTATTTTGTACATGTATATATATATATATACCTTGTGCTCTCAAGCAACCAAGCTGGCCCACAGCACTTGAGAGTCTACTCTTCACTCCAGGAATGTATAAAAAGATGCCATTCTGGAGACAGAACATTGACTTTCCCTGGAAGGCACCGCATTGGCAATTCCTATTTTGGAAGATTGACTTCTAGAAAACTATGGGACGCCAACTATCTATTTCTACATGGAACTGCAAAAAGACACAGTGCATTAGTTACCGCACAAGCTAGCCCAGCCAAAAATTTGAAGCAAGAGAAAGAAAGAGCAACTATAGAAGCCATCCACTCTAGTGGTTTAGTCTATCTAACTATGCAAAGGGAGGTCTATTTTAGCCTATGTCGGGGAGCCTCAGCCACACACTGATGATACAAAAAGAAAACTCTTATCTGCCTGCTGTCTAGCAGAAACCCACCTTGTCCACACCCATCTTCTTGAATGCAGCCTGTAACACCTTGAAGTTGTGTATATATTCATGCTCCAATTTGGCCTGAAACTTCACCTTCCTCAAGTGAATGCAGCCAGGGAATAGCATGTCCATGAACTGGCAATAGGCAGCCCCTGTCAAGGACAGAAAGACACACACAAACTAGTTTCCACCCACACCTGCTGCCTCTTACAACTAGATCAGAATCCTTTCATCTACAACAATTAGATTTTCAACGCCCTTCCTCTTAATTCTAACAAGCACAACCCAGGCTTTTTGAGCCCTGGTCAATTTCTTGGGGAGGCAGAGAATTGCCTGGCCAGCAAAAATCCCAGAAAATACAGCTAAGAGAAAATGTTCCAGGCATCAAATAGTATGAGCTCACAAAGACTATTTTCTGTTTAGTGTATCCAGGCTCAGAATAAAATGGGCACTTATGTCCCACATTAAAAAAAAAAAATTCTTACAAAATGAATGGGCTTTAAGCTGTGGAGAAAAAATGACTGCATTATCCAGTGATAGGTAGAGATTCTACCACCTTTCCTATGGGCTGGAATTAATTGAGGAGATAATACAGACCAAAAAGAGTTAGCTAAGCTCATGCTGAGGGAGGGAAAGAATAATTTTGAATGGCTTCCTCATGGAGAGAAATGCACTTTGGAGATGACAAGACATACAGATTTCAAGTATTGCCTGAATTTATTAATACTGTGTATTTTTAGTTATGCAGTATTGGAATTAATTGAAAGGAGAAACAGGGAAAGGTACTTCAACTTTTCATCCCCATAAATGCAATCTCTCTCTCTCTCCGCGTTCTCTCTCAACAAAACATCACCACCAACCTAATCAAAACATACATGTTTTATTGGGGGAGAATTGACTTACATCAATTAGATTTGAGAGTGTAGTTATGTAAAGTACACCATTCTCTGCTCCACGCGTATACTAACATGCTGACTAGATTTATATAACATGCTAAAGTAAGCTAAAATGGGTTTGTGTAGTTTGCATTGTAATGTGTTATGGGACCCCATCTATCCATTTTGTACAAATAAAACTATCCAATTAAGCCATATTATGTTTTGTCTGGTTATATGTTATATAGCAATAGTATTTTGTTAACCTAGGAACAGGATTCAATAAGAAGTATCAACCTGAATATTTGTGCTTTTCTAACTTAGTAATGGCACATGCCTATATTAGTTTCTTCCCTCAACCTTCAAGAAATGACAGCCTGAGCCCACATAACGGGGTTCTTGATATAACACTGAGCTGACAACAAGCTGGACATTAAAAAAAAAGATGTAACCTGGCTGATATGTCAGTTTGTAGCTATTTTTAAATGTACTTGTTAGTGGATGATTGTTGTATGTCATATAATGTGTATATTCTATATATTCTCTGGTGTAGGCTTTCATTTTCAAATGCAAATGCATATGCATTGTGCATATATATTAAATATTTTGTTCTGCAACTGAACTTTCAAGTTGTGCAACCCAACAGCTGTGTTACTCTTTTCACTGAGTCTTACAGGCAGATTGCTAAATGCGTACAGGGTGCATTACGTGTATTTTAAGAAGTGAAGTTTTAAGACTTTGTGTCATTTCCCCCGTAAATATTGGACAGCAGGTACCACCCCAAATATTTTTATACTTAAGGCTAATAGGTCTTGCTGCAAAAATCCAGACTAACACTAGAAGGTGGCAACCACCCTTCTGCTATTTTAATTACTTCTTTGCTACCATTTGGAGATCATCCAGATTTTTTGCACCCCAGATCTGCAAATATATGTCAGTTTGCAACAAGCTATCAGCTCAATAAATAAATAAATCCTGCTCTTCCCTACCAGGGAACATTTTAACTATTATGAACTTGGTTGCAGTGAAACAGTTTTCCAATAAAATGTTTCACGAGAGAGTTTCTTTGCTGTCACAGTACCTGAGCAAAGCTGCTCAATCTTGGTGTAGCTGAGCTGTAGAGAGTCATTGACCCATGCTAGCATGTCATGACGACTCAGGTTCTCACTAGTCACAGACGTGGAATACACATTGACGGCCATGCCCCAACTGTAAAAAGAAGGGAAAGCAGGAGTTAATTCATCACAAGCTTACTAGGGAGCAAGAAACTAAAACCCTAAGCTTTGCCAGAAAGACAAGCACCTAGTCCTTCAAGTACCTTAATTTGAAATGTCATAGAAAAAAAATGAGATTTTGCACATGCATCTATGCCATGATGTCTCTGCACTAGATCTCTGAGCTTTTTACATGAGCAAACCAAGAAGAAAGAAAAAGGAAAAATAAGTGGCCAGAAATCTTCCCATCCATGCTAGGTCACTAATATATTGATCCTAAGGGAAAGCTGGAAGAATTTACGTGCATGTCATTTCACAGCCTTATTTATTGGCTGCAGCATTTAAAAATCAACTAGAGAAAGAGGTAGTCAGATGGAGATTAGCGTGAAAAGGATCACATCAAGATTCAGAAGCATCGTTTTAAGTGCTGTAGAGACAGGCTAGGTTTTGTTTTTTTAACTACATGTAAAACCCAGATAAAATAAAAGAGAAAGATCATAGCAGTGATCCCAGAACATACCATATGAAAATCAGAACACATAACCACTAAAGGTGAGTTCGTGTCTTCAAGACTGTAGCAATCACCACTAACACCTCTGATTCAGTGCAAGTTCTGTTCATCAGACTTACACTTGACCATTCAACATGAGAAGGCTTCTACTCCTCTGCTTTTCATAAAGGAAGCTGCTTCTGTAGATCTGCAAACAACTGCAGATGCATCCCACGGAGTCACACACCTTGGGCCAGCATTGCCCAGTTTTTGTCTGCACACATTAATTGTGCCACCAGAAGGCACTAGTGTGTACTATGCTGGTCTGCTGGTCACAGGGTATGAATACAATGAGGCTGAAGAGTGCACAGTTGTTCCTTGAGATCAAATATAAGGCATGTTTAGGCTGTCCTGCAGAGTGAAGTAGTAATAGCAGTTAATGTTTAGTGGCTAGAAAAACACAGAGGGATCTTAGTACCGGTGAAAGACTAGCCTCTGCCCGCTTATCCCTCTTGAGATTGGCTCAGGTAAACCTATTTAGTCACCTATACAGAGGTTCTTACCAAACTTATCTCCAACCACCATATAGTTCCAGCAAGACTAGTCTAGGAAAGTGATAGCAAATTCCTGGGTGTGTCATAAAGCCTTCCACCTGCTTAGCCAATCAAATGGCAGAACTGACACCTCACTACTAAACACTCAAATATAGCAAACAAGTTTCTCTTACTTCTGGAATAGCAAAATAAATAAAATCAAAATATCCTAGGAATTGATGTCCATTTCATTAATCAGGAAAAGACTTCTAGATCTGACAGTAAGGTGGAATTCTCTCTTTTGCCATTTCAGATTCCCAATTTCCAAGAATAAATGGAAGTCTTTCTCCAAACTTACAGCAGACTAAACATTACTGGTATCTTGGCTATGCCCCAGTAGAAACAGCTGTCTCTTTGCAGCTACTCCACAAGTCAAGCTGGATAAATAAATGCTGCTTGATCCCATTCCAAGTTTCTACAGAGGCACCATTTTTGTTCCACCAATATTGGCAAAATCACCACATCGCATACCAAAAAAAAGGGAGGGGGGAAAAATTGGTCCTTACATCTTGGGAGCATGGGATCTGAATTTCAGCCATGGGTAATGAGTTTAAGCCTAGTGTCTGCACACAGAGTGCTTAGCCAAAAACTACTTACCCAAGTGTCCCTGGGCAGAGCCTCATTATACTACATCCTTCATTCTAACCTCCTCCCTTATCTTCACAGGTCAACTATAAGCTTTCCACCATCATTAGCAGTAACAAGCAATGATCTGGTCCCCCACAAATAGCTTATAGCAGCAGAAAAACAGCAACTTCTTTCCTGGATGACAGCTCATCACATTTTCTAGCAGCTCTTTTGTTATCAAAGTCTAATTTTTTTTTAGCCTACGTCCTTCCCAGGACACAACTGTTTCTATAACCATTCTTGGATAGATATCTGTCACCAAACCTTGAAGGAAGGAGGGGATTTAGTAGAATGATAATACAATTTAAAATAATAAAAATGTTTTGTTTAAAAAAAAAAGCAAGAACATAATGTAATGAAAAGTTGATCCCTGTTACTGTTTTGGAAGTAGTTCAACAAATATTCTCACTCTGTCATGTGGCAAGAGAAACTGACCTCAGCATGTTTGTTATGGGGAACGTAAGAGAGAGACCATTGTCATAAGAGTACTAACGGTATTAGGATAAACATCCAAAACAGCTTCCCCAAAAAAAGTGCTGAAACGTGGGAAAACAGAAACCATATCATTATGTCTCAAAAGAAGTACATTTGCTGTTTTTTCATCTGATCAAACACCAAGTGTGGTGGAGCAGTATTTAACACAAATAGTATTCTTATTCCTCGGTGGCATAGTGACCTAGTGATAAAGAAACTCCCCTCCTACTTGGAAGTTCAAACCTAGGTAGTGGCAGATGCTTCTCTCTTGTAGTGTACAAAGAAAAAATATCTGCTGCGAACTCTGTGTGGTGTCAGGAAGGGCATCAAAAGGTATGAGTGCAAGGCACTGACTGCACCTGAAATCTATAATCAATGACTTTAGGCACATGCAAAACATCTCTGTCCAGCATGGACCAGCGGCAATCAATAAGGTACATTTGATCTTCTAGCGAAGACCTCATAAAACAACCTCATAAAGTAGGAAAACCTGATTCTTTTTAATATACCAACAAAGATTCTCAGAATCTTTCTTGCCTCTATATACCTGCACTAACTGACTGATTCTGTGCCATCTGTGTCAACTCTTCAGCAACCATATAAACAGACCTCCTCTATGCTTACATTGATTCATACATACTTTTTTCTTTAAAATTCTCACTTTCCTTTTTAATGATCACACCAATTTCATCCAATCACTACTGACATACCAACTCTCCCTTTACATTACAGAGTTGGCAAATGTGCATACATTGTCATTTTCATTTATTTTGACAAATAGTCCTTTCTCAGAGCAGATATTAACTTTTCTATCCACCATTTTTCGGTCAGTGTTTCTATTTCTTAAAAGTGTTCTACCAAGTTACCTGTATATAAATGTATCTACTTGCTGCACTTCTTTGTCCTTTATAAATTGCAATAAATTATAAGTTATTCCCATAAAACACAACTATCTTGGTTGTTGTTACAATACTTCTCAGATCCATACTCACTGTTGCATCATTCAATCAATCTAATATTCATTGCAAATCATTCAGGTATTCAGCCAGCAAAATGACATTGTCAGTGCAAAAAAGAACATACCCATTTACATTCCCCACCAATATATAACCCTAACAACACCACAAATATTCCTCATAAACTAGGGGAGGGATTGCACAGAGTTGCATATAATATTCTAAACATCCTGCTTACAGGTGTATCTAAATATAAAGATATGATGAACCCTCTGCTTTATTTTTTAAATCACATTGTAGATAGAACTATCCTATGATAGTAGAGGAACCTGAGATTATGTTTTGATTTATTGTAGATTGGGTTTTTTACCTTATGTAAGCCTTTTTACGCTCAGTGCCTAGCTCATAATTAAAATGTCGCAGAGTTCTGTGGTCACATGATTGCTATACATGATGGGTATCTACAAACATACAAACAAAATAATTAGGGAAATGGCAGAAAATCACAAATGGCAACCATGTGATGTCCTCACTTAACAACCCATGGTGATTTCCTTAATGATGATGACTGGAAGTGCCAGAATTTCCACTGCTAAGCAGTGCAGTCACATGACATCACCCTTTACAACTGCATTGCTTAGCAATTGAAATGCCATAATTAAGTGAGGGCGTACCTGTATATAGAATTAGTATTTCTTCTAAGGGCAAAAGCCAAACACAATTTGGCTTGCAATGAAAGAAGAAAGCCACTGGCTAAGTCCATAGTCCATACCTACCATCACCATGCTTTAAGAGCTCACTCTAGAAAGGATGTCACATAACATCAGACAACAGTTTTCACACATCTGATGGTTGACATAGATGAAGGGATACAAATGAAAGCAGAAAAGAGGCAAAAGAATCTTAAAGACAGCTGCTGTGATGAAAATAATTTTATGAACACTTTACAACTACTTGTAATTCTGCAGTAGTGTAATATATAGCGTGATCTGAACTTCCTCTGCATCCTATCAGTACATTAACAGATTCTGATTAAACTATACCTGACAATGTACAATGTCTTAATGTTACTGAACACACTCCGTCAATATTGAGTCAGTCAATGCTTTCCTTGTTGAAAAGGGTGGGTGAAGCCCTATGATAATCTTGGGGTGAGGGTGGAGTAAACTGAATAAATGAGGTGGCAATCAGGTGTGAATTTTAAAAGGTTTCATTGATCAATCAGGTTCTTCTAGGGTGCTTACAAACAGCAGATATATCTCTTTCTGACAGTATTTTTCTGCAACTGGAATTTGGCAGCATCAGCAGAATAAATATATCAGGTGAAACAAACTACAATGATTCGTAACACAAGCCTGTCTGTTTCGTGCAAATGATTCTAGGAGAAAAACAGCAGTTTGGGAGAGTTCAACCCAAGCTTTTCCACAGCAGCTGAATAAAGGAGTGTGTGTGTCACTAAGAGATAAGTACTACTACAATATAAACAATTCCTGGGAGCCATTCTCTAGCCTGCAAAAGGCTTACTGTACTTCCACAGAATGCCATTATGCAAAAAGGAAGCACAGTATCGCTTTCACACAGCCTCACTATCATTTCCTGGTTAAATAGATTCAGTACAAAACATCCTAAGTCTGGTAAAATACAGGCTATTGTAAAAAAAAAAAAGAGGAGGAAGCAATATTAAGTATGAGTGCTCCTTGGTGTTCTGTGAGCCTGGTTTTTCTTGCAGATGTTTCATTACCCAAACTAGTATAGCAATGATGATGTTACCTAGTTTGGGTAATGTAACATTTGCAAGAAAATAACTGAGCTCAGAGGGCACCAAGGACCCCTCATTTCAACCTGAGCTACAAATGCTCTCCTTTATTATATGTATATATGTATTAAGTATGTTCACTGCCTGGAGTTATTTGTAAAAATAATAAAGGCGGGATACACATAAATAAATAATATACAAAAGTATCTGTGTATGTTCACATATGTCCTAAATTATATTAGATACAATGCAGGATTTTCACTCGTGCATGCTCCACTAAAATGGGATGGAGGCAACTCAGAAAAAAACTTTGTAAGAGGTTCCCTATCAACTACCGTATTGCATGTATAAGAAACTTCCTTTCAATTTTGTCTTCTGCTCTGTAAGTCTAAGCAGTGAAAGTCCACCATGCAACCTTGACTTATTGTACTGAGGATAAGGGGGGGAAATCAAATCATGAATAAATCTCTTGAGCAATTTTAAGAGTTTAAATAGTGGTATGTTCCACTGAACGAGGAACATAGCATACAAGCTTAAGAACATTACAAGTATTGTAGGCACTTGTGCAGTCTTTTAGGTTTCAATGAGAAGTACTACAAATTGACACAGCTGCTTGCCTGAGTTTTGTTTTTTCCCCATTTGAAAGGAGGTGGCTTACTCTGGAATCTGTTACAGATGAGACTATTTTGGAACCTGAGCAAAATATTCAGGCCGTCCTTTAGGATAATAGCACAATCTTTCAAAACAGAAGGAAGAAAGGTAAAGCACTTTCCACCTTTTGCTCTGTGTGTATACATGTGTGTGTGTGTGTATTTACAGACACACACAGACAGATAGATAGATATAGATAGATATAGATATATGAAAGAGAAGAGGTTGGAAATTGTGGATGAAATGCATTAATTATTTAGCAGCAATTATGTACCGGTAATTTGGTAAAAGGAAATATGTTGATAATGAATAACAATGATACAACTAATCCAGAGGTGGGTTCTGAATCTTCTTACTGCCAGTTCGCTCAGGGTCGCGCCTCAAGCGCATGTGCAAAGCAAAATCCAAAATGGCAGCACCCATGGAGACACCGAAATAACTGGCTCCGTGTTGTCATCGCGGAGTTACTACCTACTCTATTGAACTGGATAGAACCGGTAGGAACCCACCTCTGAACTAATCTTTGCTTAACAGCTGATTGCATAATGACTATTTGATTTTATGGCCTCAGAATCATAATATTGCCCATACACTCCTGCAGTCATGTGATCCTGTTCAGCTTGCTTGGAAATTTGTGCACATTTACAACCAATTGCCAAGTGCCCTGCAATCATGTGATCACCCATTAACTTTCTCGGCCAGCCTCCCCAGAAAGTCAATGGGAAAGCCAGCAGGGTTGCAAGCTGCTGCTACCTGCCAAGAGTACTCCCTCCCTCCCTCTCATCTCTGGTGGCTGGCAGAAAGGGCTCCTACCTATCCATGCCTGCTTGGATCTCTGCAACCAAAATCCAAGCAATCCAAGATAAGCAATCCCAAAATACTCTCTTATTTGATGGTATTCATAAAAGAAGTAAACCTATAAAAACCTATAAAATATATCAAAAGCTCAAGAGGATTTTTAAAGTGGACATTTTGACATTTTTCAGCAATGCCCCATCAATAACCATCTCTTTTAAAATGTTTTAATGGTATCAATGGACCTAAGGTTAAAGCTGATTTATCAAAAAATGTATTTAAAAAATATTGGATACCTCCAAAAATGAACTTCAGAAGATAGACATCAGATTTTCTTTGTTGGAGATGTAAACATTTGGGGATTCATATGATATGGAATTTAAAAACAGATAACAATAATAAAATAAAAAATAGAAAGGACAATTAGAATACATCCTTTAAAATATAGAATTTTTATTGAAAGTTTTTACATAAAGACAAATATATGCAACCTTCAAAATAACATACAAATGAAATGTTTATTATAGCATATGGTATTTTCATTGTTATAAAATCAGTATCTTAGATGCCCCTTCCCTCTATTATGAACTATTTAAAAATTACCACAGATTACTTACTAACAAATTAGACATTACTAATTTTTACAAATTATCTAAAACCAATATCAATGCCAAAGCAGCACCATCTTATGAAAATCATAGACTAGGCAAAGATGCTGTTAAAAGGGCTCTTTGTAAGGATTATTTTTCAAACTGATAAAAGAATTAGCAGTTATCAAAACGAACAGATGTAGACTGTTCCTCTTTCATAAAAGAATCCAGAGTATAAGAAGCAAAATCTGACACTATTTAAAACTGATTCTAGTTAACACTTAGGAGAAAATAGGCATTAACACCTGTGCTGGATTATGAAAATTTTAAACAAATTAAATTAAAGCCTGTTAATTTGCTAGATACTGCAATGGAGCTGTTAGGATGTCTGACTAGGGCTTTGGAGGTCCAAACGCAAATCCTCTCAGCCCCGGAAGCTCAGTGGGTGATTCTGGACCAGTCACTTCAGAGCATGCTACTTCACAGTATGATTATAGGTAGTCCTCGACTTATGACCACAATTGAGCCCAAAATGTCTGTTGCTAAGTGAGACATTTGTTAAGCGAGTTTTGCCCCATTTTATGACCTTCCTTTCCATAGTTATTAAGTGAATCACTGCAGTTGTTAAGTTAGTAATGTGATTGTTAATCTGGCTTCCCCATTGACACTGCTTGTCAGAAGATCACAACAGTGACTCACATGATCCTGGGACCCTGCAACCGTCATAAATATGATCCAGTTGCCAAGGGGCTGAATTTTGATCACATGACTATGGGGCTGCTGCAATGCTGTAAGTGTGAAAAATCTTCATAAGTAGCTTTTTTCAGCATCACTGTAACTTTGAACAGCCATTAAAGGAACTGCTGTAAGTCGAGGACTACCTATATTATGAGGGAAAATTGGAGGAGGGAGTGCTGCATATGACATCTCAAACGCCTGAAAGAAAGGCAGAGTAGTTTACATCAATCATTTATTCATTTTTTAACTCGGACATCTAAGTAGTGATTGAATCCACCTTGTCCAATCCTGCTGCTATAGAGCATAATGGGTTGAAGATGAGCTTGGTGCTTGTTTGTACTGGACAGCTGCAGGCATTGCCATAGCTGGAATTTTGCCACTATTATTCCCAGCTGTGGACTCAGAGTTGCTGTAGTTCCCATTCCTTCATATTCTCTCTCTCTCTCTCTCTCTCTCCTATTAAAAGCAAAGGGGAGGCCTAATTCATCACACCAATTTCCTTTGTGAAAACCAAGCAGAAATGTTCAGCCATGAAAAATGGTGAAGTATTACTTCTTTTTGGGGGAATAGAAGAGGCCTGCCTTCACCTGGCAATGATGGGAAGTTTCCAGGGGAAAGCTTCTACAAAATGTTTCTGAGATGCAGAAGAATTAGTGCTTTGTTCCTAAACAGCTTCTCAGATTATTTTACTTATAGAGATATCATGCCCCATAAGAGACTCTAGCCTTCTATCTTTCCCTTCAAACACAAGTACATACATACAAACTTACAAAACTGTATCTCTATTTAATTTTATTTCTCTAGCCACCCATCTCAATATGTAATTCTATACATAATTGGGAAGTACAGGTAACACTCATTTAGTGACTGTTAAAGATCACAACAGCACTGAAAAAAGTGACTTATGGCCATTTTTCACTTATGGCCATTGCAATATACTCATGGTCACATTATTTACATTCGGATGCTTGACAACTGGTTCATATTTTAAAATGGTTGCAGTGTCCCGGGGTAGATCATCTTTTGCAATCTTCTGACAGGCAAAGTCAATGGGAAAGCCCGAGTCATTTAACAACTGTGTTACTAGTTTAATAACTGCAATGATTCTCTAAACAAATGTGGCAAGAAAAGTTGTAAAGTGGGGCAAAGCAAACCTAACAAGCTTCTCACTTAGCCACATAAATTCTGGCCTCAATTGTGGTTGTAAAAGTACTATCACTATATAGTAATTGATTTAGATGACAATTATGTTTTCCCAGGACATAAAAGTGCATCTAAGGATTAATGTGAGTGGCAAACAAATGAATGTCCTTTTTGATTATAGTGGACAACATCTGCCCACCTTAACAAGACCTACAAGAGTTGAGAGAGACTGAACAAATGCGTTGAATATGTCTTATCATAAATGTTCAAAACAATGGGAAATATTCTCTTAACTATATTTAAAAAATGCTTGTTTTGTGATTTGCTGCTACTAGACCTGTCCAGAATCTGTCCTGAAACCTAGTCTGTTTCAATTCAAGTTTAAACCAATAAAGCAGAATTTTATGTTGAAATTAAAAGAGCTTTGATGACTGATGATAACATGTACTATATCACATTGGAAGGCAAGCAGGAAAATGAATCCTTGCTTCTGAAAAACAATTGTTAATTCCTGACTATGGTAGTACTGCCTATTTAATTATTATGGGGACAGAAATAGAAGTTGGATTTGGCATTTAACAGAACTAGTTCATAGCAACAGTTCACAGAATTTTCGTTTGTTTCATTTAATAGGAATTTAAGGTCTCTTGATTTATTTGACAAATTATGGAGTACTTTCTATTCCATAAAAGTTTCATAACAAATTTGTCTGTAGAATGTACCGTAGCTTTTGTTGAAACAACTTGGAAAAAGACATATCATCAGTCCAGATCCCGTTGGTTTGGAGTCAGAGGCTACTGAATGGTGTCTATTAGCATGGCTTTTCCCTACCTTTATCTTCTGCTGCTAACCTGGTATATAGTAATAGATCATAAAAGCAAGAGAATGCTAGGTGTCACACAGCAGGGGCTCTTCAGTTAGCATGTTCAAAGCCACTCACACAGTTCCTAGGTTCATTCCCACTCAACAATGGCGAAGGTTTTTTTTTTACTGGTCAGCAGTCACATAATTTGCTCTGTCCTGCTTATGCAACTCCCAAGACAGAAACATTCAAATTGGTGGCACAAAGCAAGAAATGCATTTTAACAAAGGGAACCAAACAGAATTTGGCAGTATGCCAGAAATCAATTTCATGGGGGAGACCAAGCACCACTATACAGTTATTCCAATAAAAGGCTCACGAAGGGGAGCAGGACAAGACAATAGAAGAAAGACTGTAACCTTTAATCACTTTCTCTATAGATTTTCTCAGCCGTTTTTCAGGTCAGGCAGTTGGAAAATAATGACCTACCGTGTTTCTAATCAGTGTTGTTCATGAAATGTCTGGAAAAGACTAACATAATGCTCAGAAAAGCAACCTCTGCAGATCTCAGGTCAGAATATTGTCCAGCGTGACCTGCACACTGACTGGATGCCAACAGGACCTCAGAACAAAGTAGATTCTACTCCATACACTGCGGCCATCCTCACTAGACATGAAATCGATTGGCATGGCAGAGAGAATATGATCTTTCTGCTCCGAAGTAGTAGTCCTACCTCACAATGATTTGTGCTTGTTGTATACCATCCAGAATCATTTTCCATGAGAAGGGCAGCCATATAATTGTGATTACTAGGATTGAAGTTTTGGGCATCACTTGAACGCTATTTCTTTTGCCCAGCAATTCAAATTTGAATTTCCTGACCATGTATTTCATAGCCATGTTTTTTACAGATACGTTCTGCCTATGGTGTAAAATAGACATATTTTTGTGGATCATGGATTGTCAGTTTTTTGTATTATTTTCAATATCTTAACCATGTTGGTAACTGGCCAACAAATATATTCAGTATGTTCATTTTTTTATATAAAAACAATTGAAAAACAACCAGGAGCAGATACACAGAACGTGTAAAGGCTGAGTCTCTTGAAATCATTTATATTCCTAATTAATCTCATTTGTTTATTATTTACTTATTTATTTCTAGTCTGCCTATACTCAAAAGCTTTGGAACTTATAAAATGGCAGGGGAATAACAATGCAGAAAGTGCTCTCCATTTTTGTCCATCCTTGTTCTCTTGGAGTACCAATGGCTGTTTAACCAAAAGATATCCATCAGCCCAGAGTAGACAACATGCTACTCAGAGGTGGGTTCTGAATCTTCTTACTGCCGGTTCGCTCAGGTCACGCCTCAAGCACACATGC
>JANHFT010008207.1:64707-84381 GCA_032467955.1 Pseudoxenodon macrops | reverse complement strand
TCTAGGGGGCGGTGCTCATCTCCATTTCAAAGCCAAAGAGCCAGCGCTGTCCGAAGACGTCTCCGTGGTCATGTGGCTGGAATGACTAAACACCAAAGGTGCACGGAATGCTGTTACGTTCCCACCAAAGGTGGTCCCTATTTCTCTACTTACATTTTTTACGTGCTTTCAAACTGCTAGGTTGGCAGAAGCTGGGACAAGTAACGGGAGCTCACCCTGTTACACGGCACTAGGGATTCGAACCACTGAACTGCTGACCTTTCGATTGACAAGCTCAGCGTCTTAGCCAGTGAGCCACCGCATCCCTTTTATCCACCTTAAGTTTTCTTTTCTTCGAAACTGCTACTAGAAGATCATTGAACATTGCAAGATTACACGAAAGGCTGGTCCCCTTACCTTATGTTACATAGTTCTCACAATTTCTGTTTCCAGAAATTGGTATGATAGTAGTAGATAGTATGACTGTCTACTCCACTCTTATTCAAAAATCCCATGGCTCTATGGTCTCTGTCTGTGCATCAGGAGTGTTGGTGGCTGCGTTTCAAGTGAGCAGGGCAACTAGGTCTTTAGTTCTAAACAGTTGTGTAGCTCCATCTATAACAGCTCCATCTATAACTCCAGCTCCATCTATAACTCAGAGCTTAAATTACAAGAGAATAGAAATGACCAGACTCAGATCTTTTTTAGAAAGGACCTGTGTTGTTTCCAATGTTACTAAGAGGAAAAAGAGTTGGAGGCTGTGGGTTTATTCAGGGTCTCCCTCCCTAATCTCACAAATGAATGCAAAACTCAGACAGAAGCCGAAAAGCTAGTTGACAAAACTGGGCTAACAAACCGGGCCCATCCTCTTCATTCAAATGCATTCCAGGATTCCTCCATTAGTTGAGTTGCCTACATTTATTTCTACTCCCTAAAATCCAATGTGTTATCTTTTATGTTTTGCTTTTTTAAAAGAACACATTGAGTTAAAACACTATAGGAAATAACCAGAAAGATAATGAAAATTAATGAAAAGGCAGTAAAAAGAGGAAACCAGAAGAATAAAAATATTGTGTGGGCATACCCACAGATTCCTACATAATTTAAGAGAAATTACAAACGTTTAAAAAATACATATTCCATATTTCTATAGAAATCGTAGAAAATTCTTAGGAAAAGCAGAATATTCATCCCTTATGCCACCTCTCTCTGTCTCTTTTATCACCAATAAGCACGGCAAAACAAAATTGAACAGAAGGGCAGCGTTTAAAATCAAGCCCTGGTTCTTATCTAACTCGGTAGTGCATCATTAAGTATCTGTAGTAGAAGATTAAGGCATTCTCTTCATTAAGACCTGGAAGGCAACTGCATTCCTCTCTTTTGCCTATCTACACCAAATAGAACAGGAAGAATGTTTCTGTGTGTTTTCTCTACAATCTTGCTTGTCCTTGGGCATGGTTTCCCATAAATATTTTGAGATACCAGGAAAATATTTAACCTTGAACATCTCCATTTGAAAGAATACTCAGAAGTAGTGTATATCAGCCTGTTTCTCTCTTTCTTGAACAACAGATCCGAGTATAACTTACCAACACTGTGGAATTGTTTGGATTCAATCTCCAAATGGTGCTCCAGAGTATGAAGGAATACAAACACTACACTGTCTAAAACATATGCACATATGCATCTGGTCCTGAGCTCAAGCAGTTTCCCTCTATGGTTGCTGCAGGATCCTGGGAAAGCATGAAGCTACTTTAAGGTGTTGCAGATCAGAGGTGGGTTCCTACTGGTTCGGACTGCTTCTACTGAGTAGGTAGTAGGCCACTGGTGACGTCACGGAGCTGGTTTCTGGTCCGTGAATGCAGCCATCATTTTTTTGAATTTTGTTTTTGAAAAAAAACACTTTTTGAATTGTTTTTGGGTTATTTTTCTTCTGCGCATGCGCAGAAGCCGAGTTTCTGGCAGTGCACATGCATCACCTTGTTTTCGGCCTTTTTGGAGGGGGGAATTTTTCGGATTATTTTTCTACTGTGCATGTGCGCACCCATGAGGCGTGCCCACGCGGTGCGGGAGACAGCAAACTGGCGGCGAAGTAAGTTAGAACCCACCCCCGTTGCAGATAGGAAACAGGTTTGCAGCCCGAAGCCTGTAGATTACAGAGTGTGCATAGCATAACCACAGCATTCAAAGCAGAGGTGAACTCCGTTATTAGAGAAAAAGGTACAAGCAGCAACAAAACTGAAGGAGGTTGCTTGATGTTCGTAAATGAGCTGGCAAAAATAGGTTAATGTTGTTTGATGGATCAGTGAGACAATGCTGAGAAATATGCTTGCTTCATGGAGATAAAGTTAACCTGACTATTTAAGATTGGAGGCAAATATATCGGCTACACCGAAAGCTGATGGATTTTCCAAGTTTGCATGGAGTCACTGTGATGTGTTTTTTAGGGCTGTCATCCCCAATTGCAAATATCTAGATGACCGAGCAGATGGGACCAAAACATCCAAAGGTTTATGCACTTTTTTTGGCTATCTTTGATGGTCATTGGGTATTTGCAACCCAGATTGGCTAATCCTGATAACACATCCTAATATTGCACATGAGAGCTGTGGTGGCGCAGTGGTTAGAATGCAGTACTGCAGGCTACTTCTGCTGACTGCCGGCTGCCTGCAATTTAGCAGTTCGAATTTCACCAGGCTCAAGATTGACTCATCCTTCCATCCTTTCGAGGTCGATAAAATGAGGACCCAGAATGTTGGGGGCAATATGTTGACTCTGTAAACTGCTTAGAGAGGAGTGTAAAGCACTGTGAGGTGGTATATAAGTCTTATTGCTATTTTACTTACAAATGCCAGGGCTGATAATGGAGTAAGATTGCCCTTGTTCCCATGCTGAACACATCTATTTCTTTTCATGCTTAGGAAGAAGCCCCTGAAGCAATCTGATTTCTGAGAGGTATGTTTTATGCTCATCCACTTTATTGAAAGAGAAACAATGGGCAGAAAAAAATGCTGTTATTTATTTATTTCTCATGATGATTGTGAAGGGTGCGTTTAAAATACGTATTTCCTGAGTGACAGGCTAACACAAATGTTTCCGGTTACAACACAATAAGCATATACAACTAAGCTGCTAGACTTTCACCTCTCTGAACTCAAGTTGGAGGGAAACAGAAAGGTCAAACTTGGTATAGAGCCAGGTTTGAGACACCCAATCAAAGTTCAGTGTTGGTGAACTTATCTGGCAACAGGAGGCAGCAGCTGATAGATGGCTATCAGCCTTCAAAAGTAAACTAGGAAACCAAAATCATGTGGACCAATGTTACTTTTATTGTAAAGTTATACTAACAGAATCTTGCAAGTCTGAATGTGCCAGCACAGTCCCACTCTTTACCATCGTGTGAACTAAGGAAGGGCTTGTCTGAGTTGTTTATGTATACTACAGTTTTGCCCCAAGCTTAAGATTCATTTTTATCTGGCCTTTGCCTTAGTAGCAGCTCTTCCTCCTGTAACAAATGAAGGCGAATATATGTGTGTGTGTCCCAGGATAATGTTGCAGGATCCACCCTGGGTCAGTCACCAGGACCAGAGGTTTTGTCTCCTCTCGTGCTGGAGCCCATCTTCAGGGAATTTCTCTGTGTGCTTTGGGCTCTTCTGTGTGTGGTATTTATATGGTGCCTGTTGTGTGTAGCTTTTTAGATGTAGATGACGGAGTTGATGGGTGGCTATTAAGTCCTTGGTTGTTGTTTTCTTGTGCTGCCAAGCCCCTGCCTCCTAAGTATTTGATAAGATGGGGGTAAATCTTCCTCCTGTCTCTCAAGGCCATTTCTCTATTTTCTATAGTGGCTGAATTCATAGAATGAGATAGAGTAATGGTAGTCAGGAGCCTTACAGGGAAACTGAAAACACAGGTGCTGAGTATCTACTCAGTTGCTTGGCTGAATACATACAAAAGATGGAAAAAGTTCATTAACAAGACCTACCCAGACCTGCAAACTTTAGCTGCCCAAACACAGAGAGCACTAATCAGGGTAGGTAGAGGTGGGTTCCTACCGGTACTATAGAACCGGTAGTAACTCCGTGATGACATCACAGAGGCGGTTCTGTGGGTTTCTCCATGGGCGCCGCCATCTTGGATTTTGCTTTTGCACACGCACAGAAGCTAATATTTGCTTTTGCGCATGCACAGAAGCTAGTTTTTCACTGCCCTGCGCGTGCACGCTTTGC
The DNA here is from genome assembly GCA_032467955.1 of Pseudoxenodon macrops. Lineage (NCBI taxonomy): Eukaryota > Metazoa > Chordata > Lepidosauria > Squamata > Pseudoxenodontidae > Pseudoxenodon > Pseudoxenodon macrops. Next base: position 80,176 of record JANHFT010008207.1, on the reverse strand, counting down.
GCGCGTGCTTGAGGTGCAACCCTGAGCGAACCGGCAGTAAGAAGATTCAAAACCGACCTGAGGGTAGGCCTTAAGAAGTACAAAAATATGTGAATGAATGAGAACATTTCTGAATTCTTTTGTTTTCCTATTTATGTTTCTTTGAACTTTCCATTTGGCAGTCTTGGTTTTGCATAGTATAAAACCTGAACATACAAAGCGGTGGGCACATTCACACAGTATGTTACTTGGAGCTGAGATAGGTGGGGCATAAATATAATAAAAATAGGCAGTTTGGTTAGTATTAACTTTGGATTTTTTTTTAATCTGTCTTAATGTGTACATGTATTATCTGATTAGATTATGGTGTCAGACCTGGAAACCATCTTTTACCTTTGGGCCTTCAGGGCAGCCACATTTTTCTACTGTGGGAAAATGGGAGGGGGGATTGTATGGAGTGTGGGTGATATATAGTCAAAATAACATTCTTCTCAGAGAGTCAAAGCCGCTTTGCCCTGCAGCTGCAATGAGGTGGCTGGGAGGCATCTCCAGTTTTGGATGGTGCCTGATTGGATCATGTGATGGACACGTGGGTACTGGGCAGAGACTTGAATTTTCTTTTGGGTGGGGGAAAACCTGGAAACTTTCAGATTTGGGCTTTCCCGGATGTGCCAATATGACGACATCTCTAATAAAATGGAACTTTGAGAAAGCTCAAGCCTCGGAGTCTTATTTAGTTGAGGGCGTTACTTGGAACCAGGCCTGACATATGTTTTATTGTGTTGTATGCTCTCAGCAAATCGATTAATTCAGTAATCTAGGTTAAATATTTTGTGTGACTACAGTCATATTGTCATTTTATGGTGGGGGAAATAAGAACATTTAAAATTGGAGGTGGGGGGGGGGAGTGTTTACTGTATGGTTATGAAAGGTAGAGATCCACATAGACCGATTGTATAGAGATCTTATGCTTAGTGTAGCACAACATAGATAGTTCAGAGAGTTTTACTGCCTTGGGACTCCAGAATATTTCATCATTAACAGCAGAACCAGTGAAACCTAAACCTAAGGAAAAAGAAGAGAAAGTTAAAGACATTTCATGCCTTTCAATCCCTAAGAGGCAATACTCATAGGACTGAGACTGTTATGCCCTTGATGAACTCAGGCATTCTAGTAACGGAAACACTCTTAACTTCCAATTATTAATGATTAGTTTAACTACACCATCACTTGGATCTGCTTAAGAGGACCTTTTGATGTTTAGTGAACTCATGCTTTCTTTTATAGTTTTAAAGCCAGACTTCTTCTTAATTATGCTATTCTGATCATATTTTAAGAGCATGCCTTGAGAAAGCATACAACTGCTGAGTCATTTTTCCACTGAGGTCTCCCATTCCTTGGAAGAATTCATATCATGGAAGGAGACGCTCTATGCCCGATCTTAAGGGTAGGAAAGATAGAAGGATGATAGAAGAGTTATAAATGCTGTGTTTTCTCTCTAGGAAATGAACCATGGAAAAGGACGTTCTATTGAATTCATCAGACCAAAGCAGAGCCAGTGAAAGGAGCAGCAGCTACAGGAAAAGCTACATATACATGTGTGGGTGTGGGTATATTTCTGAGTTTAAAGGCAATCAGCTTCTGCTCTCTGCTTGAAATCACTCAATTTCAAATGCACAATTTGACTCAATGTGTGGAATGCAATTCTTTGTTCCCAAGTGTCTGGGGCTCCATGAGACTATAAAAAGCACTGTTGTAAGATATGAAGATTTTCTGAGGCTGCATTAAAGCAGGAACTTATCATGTGCCTTGCTACAGGCTTTCCTCCTTAAGAAGAAACTGTCTTGTCTCTTTTGTTTGAGAGGACTGAGGATTAGTTGCAAACCCATCATCAATTTTCACATTATTTACCTGGGCGGTGTGTGTGTGTGTGTGTCTAGTTCCCTTCCAAGGCCATCGCTATGTGGCAATCCCAGATGGGAACTTTAGTTATGAGAATGCTTGAAAAATGCCAAGCAATCAAGGAATACATTGTCTAGCCTGGGAACTGATAGTTATGAATCAAGTGGTCAAATGTTTCCACATCTTAAGGAATTTTCAAAATTGAGATATTCTTGGGTAGAATTCTTGGGTACAATCTATATGAGATTGTAAATCAGTGTTGTAATATGGATGTGTAGAGAATCTATTTTAAAAATCATTTCCCAGTATTGACAAGATATTCTGGATTTAATTGGAGAAGCTGAAAAACTGACTATGCTAGACTGCCAAGAGAGCTTTCAGGCTGGCAAAAGATCAGCCTCTATATGTGTATGAGAGAATAACAGAAATTGAAATGCAAATATATTTATACAATTCTAAACGGCATGAAATATTATTTGAAATATTACCATTCATCCATATGTGCCCAGTGCCACCCAATTTTAAATTGGTATCAAGAAGTTTTTCCTCTTGATTCACTACTACTTGAAATGCACAAGTCTACAGAAAGTGGTCTAGATTGTGATACTGTGTTGGTGGGTGATCCGTCGTTCTTAGAAAAAGTATCTGTTTTGATTGTTTTGGTATGAACTGAAGGCAGCTTTTGTTGTGGTTCACCAGCAGCCTGTGGAGCTGGCAGATGAGTCGGACAGCAGAGAAGAATATGGGTCAGCTCTGGAGTCTAGGGAAGGCTCGGACGGGGTCTCTGCATCAGAGGCAGAGATGGGGCCAGGGGCATCTGGGAGTTGTGTGCCAGAGCCTGCAGGGTCTGATAGCAACGATGCAGAGGGACAGGGGGTGGCAGTCCCTAATGCGCAGATGCGCAGAGCTGCTAGAAGACAAGAGCAGTTGCGAAGGAAAAGGACTACTCAGGAGTAAGGCTGGGAAGGGTTGGACCCTCCCAGAAGACTTAAAAAAAGAACAACTGGATGTATGGGTTGCAAGAAGCAACTCATTTGGAACTCATTTGAAATCACCTCGCAGCTCCACGTGTGTCTCTGACTTCTGGTTTGGTTTTGAATTTTCGTGCTTAGTTTTGAACTTCGTTTAACATTGCCCCACGGACTTATCTTGAAGGACTTATCTTGAAAGACTTTGGCAGAGTTCCCTAGGACTAATTGAGGTAACTCTGCCCAGGCTGGAAATGAATCCAATTTCCAGCCACTGTAAATAAAAAAGAGGTTTTTAAAACACCGTTTGTTTGCCTTGGTGTAATCAAGAAGCCTAGGTCAGAAGAGTTTTAAACAACTCCCAAGATTTTAGCAGGTTGTTACAGCTGATGCTTTGGTAATTATCAAATGTTTAAGCTACATCAATATTAAGGCACCAGAACGTGCAGCACTTACCAATTCACCCCCAAATGTTAAAGGAGCTCAGATTTGGTTATTACTTGGATGGGACACACCCCCAGCAGGAAATCCTAGGAACCTAGGCTGCTTTGGGAAGAACATTCTGGCAGAAGGCAATGGTGAACCATTTCTGTAGTCATTAAACGATTTTTTTCTTTTTTTAAGGCTCCTTCCAACTACAAGTACTAAACCTCAGGTGCATGATTTTTCCATGTTGAGGTTCATCTTCTCCTTCGCTGCAATGCCAAAAAGACTGATTCTGAAGCACAGACCCAAAAGCTTTGTACCATGAGAACAATCTTTAATGAGGAAACATATGCACTGCGGGTGCTAAAACAGTCATTACAAGACTATTCCAACATGTAACAGGGCAGGGCTGGCTGCGTTCACAAGCCGAGTCCTCCATCGCGGTCCTGGGAGCTGAGGACTCCGTCACGCCTGGCCACCCAGCTTCATATACCTATGGGTACCAACTATTGAGGGAAAAGTGCACAAGGAACAGTTCACATTTCACGCTATTTCAGAGGGAGGCATTAGTGGGCCGAGGGTGGGGAAACGGAGGCTTCATGAGCCCCAACAGTCAGCCAGGTGGGAAGGTTAGCACCATCAGGTTGGGAGAGGATTGGAAGGAGTTTTCAGAGCACACATGCTTCTCTCAAGATATCCTCTGGCTTGTAAGGCCAGTGAATAATTCAGACAGGAAATCCCTCCATCCTCCAACATGGAGAGGAGAAATACTCTTGTCTCACTGAGTATTAAAGGAATCTTTTATCCCCCATCTTTTATCAGAATAAAGAAGGTGGCTGGTGTGAGTGGATGGAGAAGCTGATTTAGCCAACCCACACCAATCCCTTTCTGTTGACGGGAATCAACTTCTGCTCTGGCAGCTCCTCCTTTACAAGATGAGGAGAAGAGGCACTAAAGGGACAGGGCAACTAGGTTCTGCTGCTCTTTCACCCTACCTCCAGGCAGTAGGGGCTCAAGAGGCTGATACACTTGGACAGGACAAGGCCTCACCTTGGACAGAGACGTCTAAGAGATTGGGAATAGCAAAGCTTCGGGATATTCCAGTACTTTAAAAGAAAGAAAAGAAAAAGCTACGAAGAATGAGCCATGAAGACAGTTGCTGTTTGATATAGGCCAATGGGAAGAGTAAGACAAAACGGCTTGGCTACTATCCTCCTCCCACTCTAACCGCAGCCTGTATTATCCTACAGGAGCCAGGAGGACAGCTCTTTCTCCTATAACTGAGTGGGTGCCCAACATTCATTTTTTACTTGGGATACAGAAGAAAGGGGTATCATTTGAACTTGGCCGTCTTTTATACAGTCCTCTCAAGAGCTTTCAGTTGAGAATATGTAGCAAACCCAAACAAAGGGGTAGAAGCTCACAACTGTTAGCGACATTGTCCTGCGAGACAACAGAGATAAAAGAGGTTTGTCTACCCTTGGGTAATTCTTGGCTGACCCTCTTCCCTTGCACAGTAAGTACAATGCCTGAATGGGGGCCTCTGTCCTCCAACCCAGCTGAGCCCCACCCTAGCCTGGCCCACACACCTCCCCCCTTCTATCCTACTGCTAGCACACAAAGCACCTTTATTTCAGTATTTTTTTTTCCACGTGATGCACAAACAAGTCAAAATGTCACTTATCCAAAAACCCAACGTGCAAAACAGAAAGGAACCGGCACAGACAGGCCCCCTTGGCCCTGTCCCCTCCCCAGGGCCGCCCCCCCTCTTCCCCCACAGTACTTGGGGGAGCTCCCGCCTTCTCCAGGAACAAAGGCAGGTCCTCCCTCGGTGCATCACCCGGCACTTAGTGCAGCTGTGGGGTGAGGAGAGGGATAGGGCCCTGTCGTCTCATACCCAGAGGGGAGCAGGTGGCTCCGCAGGGCACGGCATTGGGTGCAGGCAGAAGAGCGCTTGCCCGTGTCAGTGGCTCCGGTGAAAAGTGTGGCTGCCATGAGCTTGCAGGGTGTTGGTGGCAGCCAGGCATGTGGGGGTGGAGATGGTGTCCTTAGTTGGGGGACAAGTCTGGAGGGCAGCTACCAAATGCCACTAGACCTGCCTCCGGGGGGAGCGAGAATCCGGGCCGAAGCTCGCTTTGGAACATGGTCATCGATTTGAGAACCTGTGGCAAAAAAAGGTAAAAAAATAGGAGACAGAGAAGGTGGAGGGTCAAAAGCAAATTGGCAAGGAGAAACCACATCCTATTCAGCCTGTCCCTACAGGGTCACTACAAAGACCAGGAGAAAAATTGGCCTGCATTTATCATTTAATTTTTTATAAAAGGAATTATTTGAAGTCATCTTCAGTAGAAAGCAAAATAGGACGTGCGTGAATGAAAGGATAGAGATGGGTTGGCAGTCTTTCAGATTAGCTTTACAGATACAGATACTCCCTCCTGTGATCCATGAAGAGAGCTTTCAAAGAGTTCCTTAACCTTATCGTTAATAACGTTTTGTGAAAGTCCACAATTCTTGATTGTGGAATTTCCAGCACCCAGCTCTGTAGAGTAAATTCCCCCCTACCCCAGTTTCATAAAAGAGGTATTGTAAATAATATATATGGAGTGATCTGGAATTGGAGGAGCTCTCTGTGATTCTCTTCTCGTGGTCAGATCATGCCCTGGTAACCACGAGATTTTCTGGAGCTGCCCCCCCACTCCTGTGGAGAGGGAGGAGCCACTAGAACAATTCCTCCTTGCTGACTAATGGATCCAGAAAGGTTCCAGAGGGAGCTAGGAGTTGTCCTAGCAATCTACTGCACTATCCAACTGAGACCTTAGTACCGCTTGGAATGAGAAGGCGGTTTTGGCTATGGATTGGTTTGTACCCATGTGACCTCTCCTTCCCATGGATCCCACTGCTCTCTGTGGTTTATGAGGGAGCTGAGGGAAATGAAATGAGAGAAGACAAGGCTAAAGAACCACTGCAGGACATTGAAGGATTAATTCAACCAAACAGGGATAAAAGCCTCTATTAAGGCCTATCTTGTGGCGGTAGGGGCAGTGAAACAAAATATTTCTCTGCCCTTATTGTGTTTGCAGACTGCTGTTGAGGGGTCTTGTTTTGGGTGACCTGAATCCTTCTGGAAAAGGAGAACCTTGCAAGGTTGGATGAAGGAATTTTGAGACAATCTCTGTCAGACAAAATGGCTCAGATTTGCTCCCCATTAGATACCAGCCTTGGTGCAGATCTGATGGAGATGCCTAGGGCACAGTCTTTCCTTATTTTGGGAATAAAAATCTGTTGGGCCTGAGGAAGAGGACAAGGACATTTTAACTGCAAGATCAGCCACCTGCTCCTTCCTGCTGCCCCTGCCCCTCCCATCCACCCATCCCGTCAGATACCGCAGGGGGGGCAGCTGGGTCCCATCTGCGAAAGAACTCCATTTCTGCGGGAAGATGGGACCTAGAGCCTTTTCTGTTGCAGCACCTGCCTTCTGGGATACCATCTCTCCAGAGGTTAGATCAGCCCAACCTTTATGGCCTTTAAGAAATCCCTCAAAATATTTTTTTTCCCAGCAAGCCTGGTGACCGTTGGTATAGTGGTCCTGCACATTAGTTTACATTTTATTGTTTACATTTTTCCGCCTGTGGTCTTGTTTTATATGTGTCTATTGTTTTCGATTGCTTTAATTGTTCTTAATTATTTTAACTGGTTTGCAGAACGCTTTTAATTGTTGGTTTTATTGTACACCACCCAGAGTCATTTCACGTGAGATGGGCAGCCATATAAATTTGACAAATAAATAAATGTATAATCTGGAAGAGGAAGTGATGCGCTGAAATCTAATAGGCACCGTAAGCAGCATATTGCAAAATAGCTAACCTGAACATTTTATTTTGTATAAAGAACCAGAGAGAAACCTGAACAGAGGCCGTAGTCTAAGTGATTGTGAAAGATAAACTTGTTCCTCTTTTCCGGCCTACCTTGGGACTACATCTTGGAAGCAATTCATATTTTGATTAAATATTAATGGGACGTTCTTATGTAATAAAAATAGCAGCTTTAGAGAGAAGATTTTTGTTGGAATATAACAAGAAATGAGATAGCCAATGAGTCTTAAACAATATTAATTGTTATGAAAAAAACCAAATAAGGCCAGATCTATTAAGAGCTTGGATAGGACTCCATCAAAAATCCCAAGTTTTTCAACAATTGAAAACATCCTGGGATAAAAGAGCAGATAATTTTTTTTTGTTTACATCATTAGTAAAGAAAGTACATAGATGTGTCCATGAAATCAGCAAAGAACTGAGGTGGAATTGAGGGTGTCTTTAGTCTTTTAGCAAAAGGTGATGCAAAAGCAGTTTCTTCCATTTGTGTAATTAGTATCGTGTGACGTACTCAGTTATTAGGCTTTCCGAGACATGGCTAAAATAAGACTGCAGCCGTAATGTTTGGGAAGATCCCTTTATAATGAGCACAAACTACATCTTTGCTTTCCATTACAGATTATAAATCCAGACTTGCCAGACTGGACCATCTGGCTCCCAAGGAGGATTGAAAGGAAGGGCTTTTCCCAAAGCTGATGCTATTCTGCCCTTCAGTGTCCACAATTGGTGGTTGTGCTGACTTCACTTCAGCTACCTTTTTCCTTTGGAGCTGGTAGGTGCAGATGATCCAGCCAGAAATGTCACTTCCACTTTGGTTATTCTGCGCATACCAGAAGGAGAGAGCTGAAGTTCGCTCTCGAACAACTATCACTTTACAGAGCTATAGCCAGTAGCACTTAAGACTTATATATTGCTCCATAGTGCTTTACAGCCCTCTCTAAGGGTAGACATATTGCCCCCAACAATCTGGCTCCTCATTTTACCGACCTCGGAAGGATGGAAGGCTGAGTCAACTTTGAGCCAGTCAGGATCGAACTCCTGGCAGTGAGCAGTTAGCCTGCAATACTGCATTCTAACCACCGCGCCACCATGGCTCCTTATAGCATTGCCATATGTTTTCCTGAAATTTTTGGTTGGGTTCACGTAATGCATCAATCCTAAATTAGCAAGATTGTTATCTTTGTGTAAGGTACTACGCTGCAACGAAATATATTTACACAACCTGTTAAGATTATAGCTGGATTTGTTGACTGGTGAATCCACAAACTCTTCAACCTCATTTCAGCTGCTGCTAGCGGACTATGTGAACCTAGTCCACTAGCCTTGGAAGGTTGCTAATAAATGCTTTATGCAAAGAAACATACAAACCAACTTGCTATTTTAATGCCGCCAAAATACTCAGACTATTCTTTCTCAAGCTCTTGATTCAATCTCCCTACAGATAGTTGTAGTCAACTAATTTTATTCCTGCCCTTTCCTCTTTGATACATACCGTATTTTTCGGAGTATAAGACACACTTTTCCCCCCTCTAAAAGAGGTTGATAATTTGGGTGGGCCTTATACTCTGAATGTAGTTTTTCTGAAGCTTTTTTTCCAGCCCTAACGAGGTGCTAACAATCTTTCGGGCTTTGCAGGCTTTTTTCACTGCTTCTCTCTATCAGCTGTGCTTTAGAAGCTTTTTTCCAGCACTAACCAGGGGATAAAATAATGTGCTGAAGCTGACCAGACTAAGGATTGCTAGCCAGATGAATACCTGGTAGGCAGATTTTTTCCCCTATTTTCCTCCCCCAAAATTAAAGTGCGTCTTATACTCCGGTGCGTCTTATACTCCGAAAAATACCGTATCATCTTCTGCCTGGTCTTCCAATCCTTCTTGTCTCTTTTAGCCAATACACAGTAGAAGTCCCGTTCCCACCCATTCCCCCATGAAAAGCATCACACATTCTCTAAAAAAGTCAAGACAAGACTAGGAACAGGCAGTGCAGGCATCAAAGTAAATCAGAATGGGAAGCAGCTGTTTAGAAGCAAAAGCATGGAAGGATGAAGGGAGGGGGGGAAGCTAGTGGACCAGATCCCAGTCCTGACAGGGGAAGTCTGGTCCCATAGGTAGGCTGTATAAAACCAGCCAATTCTTCTAAGGAAGGACTTAGAAAATAGCCCTGCGAAGATGGGGAGCGAGGAGGAAGCAAATAATACATGAGGCAAAGACACAGAGGAGGAAGAGAGTAAGGCTGGCAACCTGAGTCAGAGGAGCATGACGGGTGGGCAGGATCTGTCTGCCCTTTTGCTATCCACCCCAAAGAAGACTTGCTCCAGCCCCCTGCTTACCGGAAAGGCTGAAGCCGGACTCGTGGAGGTCCCTCATGCCCCCATGTCTTGTGACCGGCCGAGTGGGGGTGTCTGCAAGTGGTGTCCCCGTCTCTTTTTTCCCAGCGTGCACAACCATGGCTACGTCCCCCAGATATGGGGTGCGGTCCACGCCTTTAAGCTTTAAGCTCTAATTAAAAAAAATACACAAAATAAAAGTCAGCTTTGGCCGTCCCCAAAATGCTATTCTGTGGAAACTCATAATCTTTGGAGTGCCAGGCCTTAAGGAGTTAAGACGCCTAGTGTGAGAAATCCAGATTAATCTTTTGAAGCGGATGATGGGGTTAAGGCAAGTGTGAGCAAATGGTCCAGCCAGGCCCTCTTTGGCTGGATGAATGTTAGAAGCCAGCTGCCTTTGGCCAGAATCTGACTTAAGTCAGCTGGATCTTGCACAAGCCAGGTAGTTTTGGGATTGGAGAGGAAATACTGCTGAGTTGCAGGAAACAAGCACTACCATGATGGCAGGATCTATGCTAGCTTCCTCCGGAAAATTTTCTCTCTCTCTAAGATCCCTCATTTTTACCTGGGTTTTATTTTATTTTTAATTATGAAGAAAATGTATATGGCTGGCCAATTCACAGTACTTCAGGCAGCTTATAGAAGTACAAAATTAATTAAAGCCCATACCTCTGGTGACAACAATCACTTGACTATAATTATTCTCCAAAATAAACATCTCTTATTACCAATATATATCTCTCCTCACTTCCTCTTCCCTTGAAATTGTTCCCTAGCTGATCCCACTCCCTGTTTCCATATCTATATTTCTCTTCCTTCCTGCCTCCCCACTTCTCATACGCAACACTTGATTTTTCCTTATAAAATTGAAGCTCATTTTATGTGGTGGAAAAAGGGGTGACCGGGAAGAAGAAGGCTTGAGAGTTCCCTCTCTTTTCCTTCCCTGTAATCATACTAAGTTTGTTCTGCGTTGCACAGCCTCATCTTTTGGATATCTTCATTGCATTTCAGAGCACCCGAATTCTGGAAAGGCAGTGGCTTTTAGCTCTGTGTTTGAAGGGGTAGACCCACAGGGCACTGAACTCTGCCCCCTCACCTGGCCAATCAAGAGAGGTTTCAGAAGAATCTAATCATGCTTAGAAGCGCGCATCTTATTTGAATAAATACTGATATTGGAAGCAAAGGGCACCGCACCAATCATGCCCATCTGCCCTCTGATTTCTGGGGATGTAAGTCATCCTTCCTAATAAAACCTCTTCCTCCTCTTGAGTCCTCCTTCTGCTTGGCCAAGTACCTAGTGAATTCCTCTTCTCTCTTTCTGTCAAGTTTCATTAACATTAAACCTTAAAATCTGGTCATGGCCAATTTTCTTTTTGTAGGAAGAAGACTATAATTTTCTTTTTAAAAATCCCTTGAGGTAATTTTCTGCAGCTGTTCAGAAAACGAGAAACTCCAGTGTCATGCACACAAAACTGTCCCTCCAAATAGTTTTTTCCACCCCCATTTTCCTGAAATCAATTACTGTTCCAGAAACCAATATCCATAGTACTTCTCTAAACAGAACCCTCCTCATTGTGGAGAACTTGCTCTGCTCAACCACCTCTGCTTCCCCCAAAACCATTCCTACTTTCCTTAGCAGCAGGAAGTGCTTTGGGTTCTGTTGAATAATTCACAGATGATTTAGCCACTAATGTGTTATGGATTGTAATGTTTATGTGTTATGTATTACTATCAGTGTTAGGGGCAGGGGTGGGTTGTGAATATTTTTGCTGCCGGTTCGCTCAGGGTTGCACTGCGTGTGCACACATGAAGCATGTGCGCACGCAGCAATCAAAAACTAGCGTCTGCGCATGCATAGAAGCAAAATCCAAGATGGCGGTGCCCACAGAGACACTGATGGAACTGGCTCCATGACATCATCGCAGAGCTACTACCGGTTCTATAGAACCGGATAGAACTGGTAGGAACCCACTTCTGGTTAGGGGCAACATGTCTCTGAGAAGCATTTGTTGGGGAACATGATCTGGTAGATGTAACTGCAGTGTTGTGGCCCCCTTGAAGTTATCTAATTGGCTGCTGTGGGAAACTGGATCTTGGCCATATAAGCTTTTGGCCTAATCCGTGTGTACTTACTGGTCTTTGGCCCCTGATCCTTTTCGTATAATAAAAATGGATTTTTATTAGCAATTATATTGCTCCAGCACTATGCCTTTACTATACATATGTGGCCTTGTTTTGCAACCCTTACCTCATTTTCTATTACAACTGTTCACTATGCTAAGGGGATAACTGTCCTCAGGTCATTTTTGTAATGACGTCTTTATTCACCGGACATTTTTCTGCACCAACTTTTCATACTGTTGCTCTTCTGACATGCTGAGTGACTGATTTGCTACCCGGACAGTGTGAACTTACGGAAAAAGGATAAGCAGTAGAGGGAAATTCCTCCCAACCTCCACTTAGTCCCATGTCTCCCGCCTGCCTTTTTGCTTGTCCCATTTGGTACCTTTTCTCGTTGCACCAGTTTCTTGTACACCGAGTCTGGAAAGGAGCGGAGAGGGCAGAACTTCCCGGTGCCTTCAGCACACATAAAGACTCCATTCTCGTAGACGACACGCCCGTGGCTTATAGTAACCAGTGGCACCCCATGGCAACGCATGTTCTCATACAGGTTCACATCACCACCCTGGACCTGGGTACTGGCTGAGATGGTCCTAAGAAAGAGGAAAGAGCAGTGAGATCTGCAGGGAGCTGGCTCTACTACCTATCTTAGCACTGACAGCATCTGGTCTTTTCCATTTCTAGGAAACTCCTAACTCAAAAGAAAGGGAAGGCTGTCGATCAACCTTAGTTGACTTCAAAGCATGAGGGCAGAACCAGTCCAATGCTTAACGATTATCAATCAAAATGAAGCCAAAGGAAATTCAAATAAAAGGCAACAACTGATCCCAGTAATTTTATGGAAACTTCTTTTTCCTTTCCCAATTTTCCAAAACTCACACAATCTGAGTTGCTAAAAGATGTAACACTGCTCCCATCATCTTCAATATCAGGAGGAACATTTTTAAAAAATAGGGTCACATTAGCATTGAGGGAGCCCAAGTCAACCTTCCAGGAAAGCTTGGGAAAAAGAGTTTACTTCTACAATCTATATATCATATTTTTATTGTGCTTTATGGAAAGGGAGATATTTGACAGGCCCTCTGAACAAAGATATTCTAAGTGTAACATTCTGTTTAAGACCTTACTAATGTATCTCTTAGGCCTGTTCTTTCTGACAGAAGTGGCATCTTTGCAACATCTACTGTGCATTGGAGAAAGGTGCAGAATGAAACTACAGATAAATAAATAGAACTATTATTTTTTTTGTCAAAGAAGTAGAAGCCTTGCTTCGTTTCTTAAAAACCACTGAAAAATCTGAGAAGATTCTTAATATCTTAATATAAGCTTGCTGGTTTCAGGAAATTCAGGGAACCAAATCTGATCTTCCTTTCTATTGACATAAACATCTGGTGAATTCCAAGGGGGTCAACCTTTAACGCCATTTGCCCTGAGAACTTATAAATCAGGAAGTGGCTATACTATACAACACGTTTAATCAGTTCCATTTGAAACCTAAGATGGCTTAGCTAGCTTTTTAACATGACTTACTGGATCATGGGTGTCAAACTCGCTGGGTCATGTTGCCGTCATGTGACGTTTCACTACGTTTTTCCCATTCGCAGAGCTGGGGTGGGCATGGCCTACAAGTGACACATCTGGCCCGCCAGTTTGACACCCCTGTACTAGATCTTTAAAAGACACTAGATCAGGATATTCTTATTATGATTTTATATAACAATATCTAGATATTATTATTTTGCTTTAATTCCTTAATGAACTGTATTTTCTATATAGCGTTTACTTCCAGTATGATTGCACTGAATACTTCTTTTTTTATTCACAGTCCTTAAATTTAGATTATACTGACTGCTGCAAATTTAGAATAAAGCTTCATCAGATGAAATAACAGGACTTAAGTCTAAGTAAATATGACACTTGCGGCTTAATCCTATTATTTACTCTTATTGAATTTATTTTGTTTTTAATATCTTTCTTTAATAGTATTTACTGTTTTTACATGTTATTCTCATGAAAGCCATTTACATACATCTTAATTTAAGGAGAGAAAGGTGTAACAAATAAATAGATAAATATATGCACTATCTTCCTGGAAAAAAATAGTCAGCAATTTTGTCAAATGGAGTTCCTCAAAGAAGAAACTTCATTTAATGGCTCCATAATCTACCATCATCATTAATCTAGCCTGACAGTTTTCTGCTTTTTGCAAATAAGCAGCCTGGTCTAACCTATTGAAACATCATCTTTGACACTGGACTAATTCATGTGGAAGAATCACAGGCTTCTGGTTTTATTTTGACTGTTACTGGAATATGGATTAAAATTCCGTTCTATCTGAAGCTAGGTCCTGGAAATATTAAATAGATTAAACTACTTAGGGATTGTTTTAGAATAAGAAATGTTATACAAAAGTTTTCAGTAAAACAAATTAAAATTTATGCCACATAGTCGATAGTTTTTTTGCTGTGCCAGTCCCCTGTCCTATTGATTGGGGAATCCTCTTTGTCTAGTGATTAGATTGACATAGGATTGGTTTTTGTATTCCCCCTAGAAACACTAATTCAAATATTTATGGCATCTGATCTTACCTAATGCTAAGCTATAAGGCTGCCTTGAGGGCAAATATTCTTCCCACAGGTTCTGCCTTTGAGGGGGTCAGGTAGCATTTTTTTCCTGTGGCTTTATGGTTTTGTTATCTAGCACATGGTACTAAGATCCTGTGTTCACATGACAATGTGATATAGTAATTAAGGTGTTGGACTGGCACCAATTAGATCCAGGCTTTAGTCCATTCTCAGTCACAGAAACCCGTTGGGTGACTTCAGACCAATCACTTTTTTTCAGCTAAACCTACCTCACAAGATTGTTGGTGGTGGCAGGGGAGAAATCAGGGGATGGAGCATTATGTATGCCACCTTGAATTCTTGAATGAAAAGTGGGATATACATTGGTTAATGAAATTATGGACATTGATCGTTCAATCAAAATTTAGATACTGTGGTTAATATCCTCTCTCCCAATAGCTTGCATGGCAGTTAGAAGGACTAGCACAGGTTCCCAACTACCTATCCATTCATACCCTTGGATATTTTCAATGGTATAAATAGAGCTAAGTCAGGAGTTGCAGGCACCTTGGGGTCTCTGGCACAAAGAGCTCCACCTGGATCTTCGGTATTTAAAAAAAAATCAAACCTGACTGTGGTCTGCTGCAAGACAACATCTCCCCATACAGCAATCTAAACATCTTATCCTGCACAATGGATACGGCTGGTGAGATAGGAAGCAGGGAAATCATGGCTGACAACCTGTATTCCCTAGCCATCTTCCCCCCATCTGAAAACTGTGAAAGTTGAGAAACACTGAATTAGAGGGACCTCTAGATAACAGCAAATAACCACCAAACCTTTCTTTGTTCCCATCTAACAGTCATCAGGACTCTTGATCTGGCAGCCCTAAAGCTGCTGGTGCTCTCCATTGACAAGAGAGTCCCCCTAAGTCCTCACTGCTGCCATTCCTCTCTGAAAGTGACTTTTGGGTATAAGCCTTGTCATCGGAACAAAATTAGTGTCTTCTCTAATGACTAACGTTGAGATGTCCCGCATCTGAAATTTGCACAGAAAGTTCTTGTTAAAGACACCGGCTATTCCTCTCCTCCCAATCCCATCTTCCCCAGTGCCTACTTGGTGGCCTCGGGGTCCCACACAACTACGTCTGCATCGGCTCCAGGAATGATGCGGCCCTTGCGAGGATACAGGTTGTAGATCTTGGCAGCATTAGAGCTGGTGATTGCAACAAAGCGGTTCTCATCCATCTTGCCTCCTACCTGCAAAGGAGCAAAGTCAGAAGCCATATAAGAACAACAAATGTTTGCTATT
>JANHFT010008207.1:6139-18373 GCA_032467955.1 Pseudoxenodon macrops | reverse complement strand
GGTTTGGAGACCCCCCCCCCTGACCTAGAAGAGCCTCCTCTCCTTCAATCAGCCCTTTGGCTCAGATTACTCCGGCTGGAAAACAGCCAAGGATGACGAACTCACAGGAAGCTGCCTTGTTTTCTGAATGACGCCCTAGATCCCTTGACCTAGTACTGTCAACCCTGAGTGAGAGGATCTCTACAAGGTTTCAGGCAGGAGGTGTTTTTTTTGTTTTTCCAGCACCACTTGGAAATGCCCGGGTTTGAATTTTAAGATCTTCTACATGGAAAAGATGTACTCTTGTCGTTGAGCTACACAGTCTCTTCCAATAAATACTTCCCATTTAGCACCAGTGAAACTAGACTACAAGAAACCCAGAGGGAATCAATCTCTCCCCCTAGCTTTGGGGCAAATGGATTTGGGAAGAAAGGCTTGGAAATCCTGTAAGGAAAACCTCCCTTTGAAGACTTTTGCGCAGACAGGCAGTCACCCAACCAACCAACGGCCAAGGGGGGGTCAGAGGAAGAATGGAGTGTGAAGGAGACTGCCTATCGTGGAGGCAACAGGTGGTGGGGGGGCATATCTTGCCAGACAGCCCCATCCAAAGAAACCACCCTTCTCCCTTCCCCATTCGGCCCTGAGCGAGACCCCAGCACCCTTCACAGTTTGAAGGGAAGTGAGCAGAGGCACCTACCTGCCACCCTAACTCCCCCAAATTTTAGCACCAAGACCAACAGCCTTCAACAGAGACCTTCCTCGTCTGCTGCCAACTGTTTCGCCGCTCAAGAGGTTCCGCGTTGGGGAGTGTTAAATGAGAAGGGCAGAGGGAGATCTGCTCCCTTCCACAAACATTCCCGCCCGCTCCTGAGTTTTGCCTCAGCATCTACCCCATTGCCTCCGAGAGCACCATGGACACAGGGAAGACAGGAGCAGAGGGGAGATGCTGTCCCCTGTGGAGGCACAGATGGAAAAGCTGCTGAGGCAAAAGCCGGTTGGCGAGGGAGTAGGGAAGAGATATCCCCATTAGCACCAAGAACCTTGGACCCTGTTGGGATCAGTCTCTGCAAGCAGAAGGGAGAAGCAGCCTCAAGTCCATGCACTGAGGGTTGGCCAGAGCCCAGTGGCCACCCCTTACACATTGTGCATCACAGACACATGGCGAAGGTCATTTATCCCCTTGCCCCAAAGAGTAAAGTGCACACACAATTACCAAGATTTACTCCAGGAAATTCTGACTCCTAAGCCAAACCTTGCACATGAGAGCTCATCAGGTCCTGGAGAGACTCTCTTCACGTGAGAACTGCCCACCTTTTATTTTTGCCCCTCTGTACCCTCAACGTGTTGGGTGGGGGGAGGGAGGGAGGAGAAAGGTAGCACAGCCAGAGTCTGATCAAGCAAAACAGGAAGTCTATAATAATTCGTGTCAGCCACAAATTGAAAGGAGGGGGGAGAAGGAAGGCAGCAGGGGCTGACCCCCCCCGAACACACAAAACCACAAAGGAGTGGGGCAGAAGGGTTACTGCAGCGCAGGATGGCAGGGGCTCCTCTCTCTCTCTCTCTCTCTCTCTCTCTCCCTCCCTACCCCCATAGTAATTCTGCAGCTGAATTTGTCTTTTAAGGGGCAAAGGTGGAGAAAAGGAGCAGAACCAAAAGATCTGATCAGGAACCTTACAGCCAGTGAGTTCAGCACTGCTGGTCCTTGGGCGCTCTCTGCCTCCTGGTCTGGCAGCCAGGTTGGTGACGGGTGGAGCCCCAAGAGGACCCCAATTTCAATAAAGCACCACTAACATTAGGGCCCCTGCCTGGAGCTCTGCAGGGGGGGGTACGTTAACCCCACCTAGCAAGGCCCGAGCCCCTAGCCTGAGGGAGGTTTGCCTTTTCAGGAAGAAAAGTATTATTGCATGCCACCCGGGGCGGAGAATGGTGCCCGTCAGCCTTCTCTCCCTTATAAGATGGGGCTGCAATCAGTTGGAAAAGCTCCCCCCACCATTCCTGTGGGCTAGCATGTGAAGCACCACGGAAGCTGCCTTCAGCCCCACCCTCTGTGGTTGTAGAAGCACCATTTTGAAAGTCAGTTGTACAGTAGTAACAGTACCTTTTATATATAGATATTTCTCTCACATAACTCTCACATATATATAAACTGTAAACAAGAGGTAAGAGCGGCTGTAGGAGCAGGGTGTATCAAGGTCTCCTGTGTGATAGGCACCCAAATACTCTAGTGTGTGGCTTGGGGGGACCAGGTAGGACTGGGAGCTTCCCAGCTTGCGCTCGGCCCAGGAATGGCGCTGATAGACGCAAGGAGGTCCCGTTTCACCTCATTTTGTGCTCCTAAACTGAGCTTGGGCAATAAAGCCCATAGGCCCATTCAGCTTTGGGCTTGGCTGGAAATTTCTCTTTTGCGGTGCGTCAGTGGACAGCCCGCATTGCTGGGGGCTCAGCCGAGGAGCGGCAGAAACCAAACTAACAGGCAAACCCATCCAGAAAGAGCAGGAAATTAAAGGATTACCAACAGAAAGTGGGATTGGTTGGTTTGATTGGGGCATTTCAAATTGGGGAGAGGATGGGCGAAGATTTGGGTGATGGGAGCTGCATATGTATGCGGGCTGTCCTCTCCCACCCTCTCACCCACCAGCCATTTCCTCCATTCTGGTGCCACTTCTCTTCTGTTCCTGGGGGTGGTTGTGTTTGAGACTCCTCCTCCGCTTTGCCAGTTTTGTGGTTACGTCTCTTTAAACACAGGCAAAGTACTCCTTTAAGGGGGCGAAGAGATGGCGGATCACTGGCACGCTCCAGGAACGACCCAGCAGTCTCTGCCTTGCCAGGCGGCTCATGTTGGACACATCCGTGTAGTGGACCGGAAAGCCAAAGACTCTGTAAGCACAGGATGCCAAATCAATACTAAGACCCTGACATGAAAGAGCTAGTAAAAGGCTGTTGCACTTGGAACAAAAATTTCGTTTGCCATTGTGATGTGTTTGCTGTTAGGACTGGGGTAAAATAAATGGTTGCTATAATTGCTCCTGGCCATCAGCAGGTACCGTGGGGTTATTTTTTTCCCTTACTGAGATTAACTAGCCCCAGCTAGTGTCCATATGCCAAGCCCTTTACTGCATTTTGAATTCATAGCCTTTTGAACTTAAGATTAGTACAAAGATGGCGCTGATGAATCCAAGTAAAGACAAAACCAGTCCCATAGTGCCTTCTACTGGGCAATAGCAAAAACAGCACTGTTAAAATACAGAAACTCTCCCTTAAGGGAGGATTCTTGAAGCTTCTAATATGAAGCCCAAATATATATTTATTATTTTCTTTATTTATTTGTCAAACACGTATAAGGTAACAGATATAGGTATAAACATGATTATGAATACAGGATAAGGTTACGAACAAATGGGGTCATTAGGGCAGGGACGGTAGGCACGTTGGCGCGCTTATGCACGCCCCTTACAGACCTCTTAGGAATGGGGTGAGGTTCCCTTTGGTATAAGGTCTGAGAACTCTGTAACACATTTTTAAAAAATTGTACTGTGCCAATGGAAAAAGGGGGGGAAATAGGTTGCATGGCAAGAGAGGCGAGTGAGGTGTTTATAACCAGGCCACAACTAAGCCATATGGGGGGACAGGTTCTACGGAAAGGTTATGTGCTGTAAGTTCTTCAGCTCATTCTTGAAAAGAAGTCAAGCCCAGCCCCCACTCCCTCCAAATCATTCCTACCTCTCCATCTCGGTGCACCACAGGATGTCCTCCTTCTCATTCATAAAGACAGGGAAATGCTGGTCCTTGCCTTGCTTGATGGAGTTGGAACGTGTGGTGATGGTTCGTACTTTGCTGAACTACATTGGGAAGACATGACAGACGAACAAAAAGTGATGATCAGCAGGTATTCATACCATGCATCATAAAGCTACCTCTGAGCCGAGGTGGCGCAGTGGTTAAGAGTGCAGCACTGCAGGCTACTTCAGCTAACTGCTAGCTGCAGTTCGGCAGTTCAAATCTCACCGGCTCAAGGTTGACTCAGCCTTCCATCCTTCCGAGGTGGGTAAAAGGAGGACCCAGATTGTTGGGGGGCAATAGGCTGACTCGGTAAACCGCTTAGAGAAGGTTGTAAAAGCAACATGAAGCGGTATATAAGTCTAAGTGCTATTGCTATTGCTATTTCTTTACATTCGCCTTTGGTTTGTGGGCAATCTCCGCGCTATTTCCACTGCCTTCCATCAATGTGATGATCATCTCTTCCTAGCCTTAATTTCTGCATAGTATGAAAATGACCGTAAAACCAGGCCTCTCCAATCTACTGTCAATCAATGGCGGGTTCTGTTTTCTCTCTTTGCCTCTTGAGCTATGAGAAGATGCTCTGTTTGATGTTCTCTTTCCAAACTCTACCATGGAGACTTGTACATCGAAACTCATTTTGGTTTCTCATGCTCACCTTAGCTATCCGGCCATGTTCCAGACACTCTTGCAATTCCAGCTTATCATTCATAGTTGAAGCCAGAGGCCTGTAGGAAAACCAGGTTCACATAATTAGCTCCTAGGAATCTCAGCTCTTGTCAGTACTCTCTCCGAAAATTCTCTTCTAAAGTATTTGTACAATAAGAACAGAAAGGGATATTTTGGATCATTACTATTTTATGAATCAGGACTACTTTACTGAATTGTTTTTCTCAAGCTGAATAAAAACGGACAAATAGCTTTGTTGAGGCCAAGAAAGTTCTTAAAATTGTCTGACCCAATTACATTTCCCCCCCAGGCTTGAATAATGTCACACACAAACACAAAAACAGACTCCATTGCTTCACACAAGAAACATCACAGTAGCACATTGGCAAACTAGATTCTTGTCTCACAAATAAGCAATTACAAATTGCTCCACTACCCCACCCCTCACCCAGGATATGCCAAAATTACTTCTTAGCAATTTCCCTTAATTTAAAAACCATGGATATAAATGGACAATATTTATGAAGATATTTTAGCCTGCCTTTAGCACCACTTGTGGGTCTTCTAATGACTCATAACCTCATCAAATAAAAGACTGTGAGGCATGTTATTTCAATGGTCTCCACCACCCCCACCCCCAATGCTAAGGGCCATGTTCCTCTGCCTTTTACTTTGTAAAAACTCTTACTACAGCTTTTCTCTTTTCAAAAAAAAAAAGGACAGGTCACGCTTCACACTTTCTTCCTTCTTGTTCCTCAATCCATGAACTTCCTTCCTTGCTTTACCCACTGTTATTCCATTACTTTTCTTCAGCACTGAAGAGACTACCGTATTTTTCTGAGTATAAAATGTATAAAAGAGGCTGAAAATGTGGCTGCGTCTTATACTCTGAATGTAGCTTTTTCTAAGCCTTTTTTCAGCCCTAATGAGGCGAGTAACGTGATCTTTGCAGGCTTTTTCATTGCTAGTCCCTCCGAATAACCTTTTTTTTTCAAGACCTAACCAGGTGCTAACGATCTTCTGAGCTTTGCAGGCTTTTTTCATTGCTTCTCTCTATCAGCTGTGCTTTAGAAGCTTTTTTCCCCAGTCCTAATCAGGGGATAAAATAATGTGCTGAAGCTGACAAGACTAAGGACGCTAGCCAGATGAAGACCTGGTAGGTAGATTTCCCCCCCTATTTTCCTCCCCCAAAACTAAGGTGCGTCTTATATTCAGGTGCGTCTTATACTTCGAAAAATACGGTAAGTATTTCAAATGGAGCTCATTATTGACTTTTACCTAACAAGTATACTTGTTTACAAGTCTTCCTGTTTACATCCAATCGCATTCAAGCTGTTTGTTTAGTGCCTATATCTCAATAAGTACAGTGAATCATTGCACTTAGCCATGTCGCTACTGATTACTCTTAATAGCTAAATCTCTTGACCACTAAAGTCTCTTCAGAAAGCTTCCTCTGTCATTGTTTCTGGACTAGGGTTAAGGTTAGGATTGACCGCTCTATTATCTCTATGAAAACTTATCACGGGATAATGAATCAATCTGTAGAGAGATGCCTGTGCAATACTTTCCCAGTGCCCAAATTTGTAATGTATTGTTCCTTTTCCCTGCTGCAAATTTCCTTAATGCCCCCAAGGCACAGGATGTCCCCTTCTAGTTTGTCCTTCACAAGGCAGCTGAAGCAATTCCTTGGTGATAAGCTTTCAACGTAGATGATTGATCTGGGCCCATCTTCATAAATTGTCATTTACACTTAAGTGTTTCTTATTTGTGCTGTATCAAAACTGCTCTGGATTAGTCAAAATATGACAGCATACCCACAACACCCATATAACATATACATTTGCTAAATAAATAAATAAATAAAAATAAATAAGTTATGCTGATAAAGTATTTGTTTCAAACCTACAGAATTATCAGCAAGATATATATTGAAGTTGATTTGAGGCTTGAGAAATCACAACAAAACTAGCAATCTTACCTAGTTGGGTACAGAAAGTCTGCAAGCAAACAACCAAACTCAGAAAACACCAAGAACTCCACAGTTCCAATCCTGAGCTACAAATATTATCTTTTATTAAAAAATAATAGAACCATAGAAGAATCAAACTCGTGCAAATATAGACACTGGAATTAGTGTTTCTCAACCTTATTTATTTTTATTTTTTAAATTTATTTGCCACTCATCTCACCACAAGGTGACCAACCTTGGCAGCTGGCTGGGGAATTCTGGGAACTGATGTCCACACATGTTAAAGCTATTCAATAGATATGAGAAGGTGTAATGAGAGAATCCAGCCAAGCAAATCTTCATACATTAAAGCATCAATAATTGAACAGGTTAATACTTTTAATAAAACAGTGATTCATCTGCTGGTAGTTAGTGTCTGCATAGAGAGCTTATGCTTATTAACTGACCTGTTCATGCCAGGCAGATTTCCCCAGAAGTACCGGGCTCTGTGGGCTGCAGAGACCTCTTTGGCATCGATCATCACTGGATTAGACTGTGAAGAGGAGAGAGGCAAGGGAAGTCACACTATAGGGCAGTGATGGGGAACCTTTTTCTTCTTGCATGCCAAAAATGGTAGCACGTGTGCACTAGTGCGCGTGCCGGCACAGAACCCCATGCACACTGCACTGCGCATGCACACATTCCCCCCACACACACACACATGCGCCCCACCATTGGGCCGTTTTTCATCCTCCAGAGGTTTCCCTGAAAGCGCTTGAAGCCTCTGGAGGAACAAAAAAGGCCCTATGGGCAAACCAGAAGTCCGTTCACGAACTTCCGGTTTGCCCGTTGGGCCGTTTTTCACCCTCCAAAGGTTTCCCTGAAAGGTCCTGACGCCTGCGGAGGGCGAAAAATGGCTGAATATCAAGGGCGAAAATCAGCTGGCCACCACGCATATGTGCGCTACAGCTGACAGGGCAACGCCTTGCGTGCCCTCAGAAATGGCTCCACGTGCCACCTGTGGCACACGTTCCATAGGTTCGCCATCACTGCTATAGGGTATCAGAATGAGGCTACCTCTTCTTTGCAACAACAGGTGATTCGCAGGCTTCTTCAGGCCATTTCAACCTTTCCAAGATTTTCCCTGCTCCCCACCTGTTCTGTTACTTCAGTCACAATCCTGGCCATTCTGGTACCTTATAATCAGGGCTACAACTATGTATCATCCCATGTATGTATATATACTGGAGTATAAAAAAACATCCCAGAAGATGCTAATGGCTTCTATACTGTTGTAAGAAAACAACATGCATTTGTACATGTAGTCATCAAGTATAAAGATTGTATAAATGGACAGTTTATATTACCGTGTTTCTCCTAAAACACGAACCACTTCAAAAAGAAGGCCCAGCACTGTTTTGTGCGCATGCATTAAAATTAAGCCTTACCCCCCAAAAAATAATTGGCACTATTTGACCACGCATGACACTAAGTGCATGCGTGGCCAGGCTTGCCGTAGAGGACGGCAGGCTTTTTGGATAGCTACCAGTAGCTGGAGTGACCATTACAGATAGGCAAGGGTGCGCGAGGGGCGTGAGTCGCGTTGCTTGCTCTTTTCGGCCGCGAAAGAAATGGCCCAGTGACCAGGACAGGTGGTGTGAAAATTAAGACACCCCTCGAAAAGAAGGCCTAGCCATTTTTTCTGGGGTGAAAAGTAAATCAGGCCTGGTCGTTTTTTTTGAAGAAACATGGTATTGTATCCGAGTTAATAGTTCTGACCTTAGTCCATACCAAATCCAGGGACCATAAGGTTAGGGCTGAATGATTTGGAAAGTGACTGACCAAGCTTACTGTGTGAAATGGTGAGGGCGTAATATTCTTTTGAGAACAGCTTGAAGAACCTACCCATGTTGCTGTATGATCAAAATATGGGATAAGCGGCAAAGCAGCAAGCAGTTTCATTCCAGAAGCAATTGCTGGAAGTACTTTCTCTGCGTGTCCATACATTATTCTCCAATGAGATCACACAGTCCTGAACAATATGGGCTGTGAATACTATGGCGCTTTGTCAGCTGAGAAGGCCCATAAAACTGATCATGTATTTTGATTCAGTCTTTACACAAGATAATGTTGTTTTGACTTTCTGCATTAATTTAAAAATGTAACTTTTCTTTAAAAATTGCCTTCTCTTAAGAGTCTCATTGCAAAGCCCATAATTTTCTCCAGTGGCAGGAAGGACCGCCTAGACCTGGGAGATAAGATGGCAGTAATGCAGATCTTGCCAGGAGGCGAGGGAGTGACTCAAAAGTGATGCTGCTTTGCCCAAGACCCATCCCATCTTTTTGGCCATGGTCCCTTTTCCCCCAACCCCACGTGGCAGACAAGGCTTGGCTCTTCTACCCGTTAATACCCCAAGACTGGCTACGGGGAGAACCCCTCACCTCACCTCACCTCTAGGAAGCGAGAGATGTCCCTTTTGTCACTGACGCCCATGGCCACCACATTTTCAAACAGCCAGAAGAAAGGTCGCTCATCTCCCTCCTTGGGTCTGGCCTCATGAAGGAGACGATAGAATTCAAAGAAGAGTCGCCCTGTGCCCTCTGGGTTAGGAAAGCAAAGGCAGGGAGAGGTGGATGCTTGCAAGAGGAATTGAGACGCAGGCCAACAGTTTCCTCTCCGTAACCATTAAAAATCTGACTTGTAGAGCGGAGGAACTTTTTAAAGCGCCGAAGAGGATCTATCTGCTTCAGATATGTCAACATAAAGTAAAAGCAATGCCCTGATCATAGCTTTAACTTGATTTCTCAGTTGTAAAGGCTGTGCGTTACTCAGTTACATCAATTTCTCATTCACATTGCAAAGATGCATTCTGAAGCTCAAGGATTTTACCTCCATGGTTAAACAGGCATCTTTTAAAGTACTAAAGTTCTGTTTGTGTAATCTCATAGATTAGTCACTAAAACCAGCCTTGCGGTCAGTCCTATCAGATTTCTTTTTAAAAAAAATTGTTTTAATGTTTTGTTTTGTTTTTTTATAGATTGTAAGGTGAGATGGGTAACATATAAGTTTATTAATCAAATAATTATCTTGTTATCAATAGAATAAATTATATAAAACATCAGTACTTTTGGCACTTCATCTCCTACACTTGTACTCTAAGTTCCACCTTTTTCCCCCAGTCAGATGGAATTCTGGAACACTAAATTTATTACGTCTTCTCTGCTTAATATACAATTAAGGGGGACAATGTTATTTTTTCAATGTATATAACTTACATAGTTATTTGTTAAATTTACACGTCACCTCATCTATATAGAAGAGTTATGTAAAATATAATTTTTAAAAAGTTTATTTAATTATCCTGTTCTTAAGATTTCCACACCAATAAAGCTTTCAATGTTTTTATTTATTTATTTTAATTTTTCCTTTAATTTTACAAAACTATCGTGAATTTAACAAGTCTGTGACATTTTTCATATGATTAACAATAACATTTAACAGTCCTATCAGATTTCTTATTATAAGTACTCAACGGGCTAAGGAGCAACATGCACATGGATTTCTTTTCCAATCCTCAGGGAATCTGAGATAATAATACGAAAGAGAAATATATTTTAATTCCCAGGTACTGTCAAAGTAGAATTCCCATTCATTGCAACCAAGATGACTTATCAAGAAAGGATGCTGTGAGCTGTTGTTAAGTAGTTCCTGGATCAAGTGCTTTAAAACAACTGTGTCCTGGGTAAAGCACGGAAGAGATGGATGGTAGCACTTACCATAAAGGCCTTTCCTGGCAGGATTAACAATGGAGAGGTCATTGCAGGGGCTCCCTCCAATCACCAAGTCAAAGGGACCCCATTCTTGTATCTGTAACATACGGAGATTTAATAGTCAGATGCAGGAGGAAGATGCACCTGGGGCCGTGTCAGCCTCAGTTACACAAGCCAAAGGAAGCCTCCCCATCAAAGCTCCACGTACATGTTTCTGAGTGACATTGCGGACGTCCCCAACATACATGATCTTGCCCTGGTGTCGGACCATCCCAACTGTGATAGAATCTTCACACACCTCGGATGCTATGTATCGATCCACCGTGATGCCCAAATCCTTTAGCACAAGGAGTCCTGGAAAATGGAAACCACAGCGCTACTGTTGCTCCCCCGCGTGGCATTCACGGTACCACTTCTTTTCTGATATGAGGAGGGTCAGAACTCACCTGTGGCAATGCCATCAAAAAGTGACAGCACCCGGATGGGCTTTCTCCTTTCAGCAGGGACTGGAGGGTAAACCTTTGGTGGATCCTGCAAAATGCAAAGGAGCAGCATGAAATGGTTGGAGTGTAAGAAGCTGTGGCAACAGTTTATCTCCATAGGGAGATAGCAGAAGGCTCCCCAGTTTCCCAAGAGTTGGTGCTCAACAGCAGTCCTAGAATTAGAGCCACTGGCCGACTGGTTCAGGCCACTAGTACACTAGTGGGCTGCAAGCAACAAGAGAGACCTGAGAGTATTTGCAGATTTCTCTTGCCTTCTGAATTTTCCTGATATCAAAAGCTTCTCTTTGTCCCCATCCCCACCTCCACTCCATGCTGAACTCACAAACTCTTGATCATGATTGTTGGCAAAAAACATCTGAAGGCGTGAGGGCCAGTCTTCTCGTCTCCGGAGCAGGCCATAGACACCCTTGTGGCCACACATGTAGCAGTTCCAGGGATCTTCCTTGATAGCTGCCTGAGCAGCACCAGGACCCACCAATAAATCCACACACTCTACACAAAAGCATCTGCAAACCAAAATAATTAATGCTTTAAGTGCGTAATGCAACTCATCTTAGGATGCAACAGGCAAAACAATGGCTTTGATTTAGGTAGTCTGGGCCCTTCTGGAATTCCAGCATATTCTCTTTGTGCCAGAATCACCCAAGTTTTGAAAATACTGAAAAGTCAAGCTGAGCATACAAGCCATCTCATTCCAAATACATTTTCCCAATCCCTTGTTCTTAAGCCTGCCTTTAAACTGCCTTGATCCAAGACACAGGCTCTTCCCATGGGCGATTTTCCACAGAAAAGATGCACAAGTTACATTAATTTTCTCTTGAATGCAAAACCTCAAGGGGGAGAGGATTTGACTAATGGTGACACTACCCTAAAAAGGGCCACTGGAAGGGGGGTGGGAGTGGACAGAGATGCAATCTTCCTAAACCACCACTTGACTCACCTGCAACAATTGTTGTTCCCACACATAAGGACTTCACGGCCACCACAGCAGATGGTGCAATATGATTGATAGCCATCATCATCGTATTGATAGGCGCATTCCAAAAAGCAGTTCTAAGGAAACAATAAGTGTGAGGGATATTTCTAAGTCCAAGAAATTAGTTTCTCCCATCATAAAAGTATTTTATAACAAGCTAACCACAAGCGGTTTTTTTTTTAATCTTATCTTACAGATAGCAGAACAGAAAGCAATACAGTAGATGTTGCTAAATACACTCCAGACATCCAATTTGGTACTTGCTCTGAGGAAAAAATATGTAACCATCAGACAAGAGCTCATCACAGAGCTTCTTAACTGGTATGATCAGTTTTTGTCTCACAGGATTACAATTTCCTCCAAGGAGGAAGATATTTGAAACATGACAGGAATTTGGAGAATTTTATTTGCTTTCCAGTAAGGGGATTTCTTTCCTTTTGCCATAATTGCCTTTGTCCTTTTGTAGTTCTACAGCAGTGATGGCTAACCCTTTTGACATCGCATGCCAAAAGCGTGGGGAGCGGTGTTTGTGTCACGCACGCGTGCACACATGTCCACACTCATAATGCAATGTCTACCCCCGCGCATGGACGCACACCCATCCCGCCGCGG
>JANHFT010008206.1:0-20687 GCA_032467955.1 Pseudoxenodon macrops | reverse complement strand
CCTGCCCGATGAAATAACAAAGTCTTGAGGGAGCGGCGGAAGGCCTGGAGATCAGGCAGTTGACGTATTCCTGGAGGAATACAATTAATTAATGTCAAATCCCACTTTTCTACCTCACTGTGATGTGTGTCTGTTCCTGGGTGGGATATGTAAAGAACCGTGTATGCCAAGAATACATAACATACATAATACATAATACATACGCAAGAATACATAATCCCAGCAGGATCATCCAAAGCATGAAGGTCATGCCAGCTATCCAGCTAAAGCAAATAGGCACCTATATGAGGCAGCAACATTACAGGAAGATGCTGTAAGCAAATGTTCACTTTAGTGACAAGGGTAAAGGCATCATTTCATACTGTGTGGGAGAAAGCAACTTGGTAAACCACACTGATACTTTAACAAGAAAACCATATAGCTATACAGTGTAACTGGATGATGGGCCCCTTGGGTCAACTGGCACTTAACATGCTGAGGAAAAGCTGAAAATCTTTCAGAGTAGTAATTGTGGTTGTGACATGACTAGATTAAAACCTTTGGGACATTTACTTCTTGATGTTGCCTTGCAGGAAAATAAGATCTGAAACTGCAAAGACAGAGAAACGTAAACATAGGAAAACTCAACACAGTGAAAGATGAAATGAATAACTGACACTGGCACTAGCAAATTAAAATGGACAGGAACTGGACTCCTTCAGTCAAAATATATTATTTACTACTTAGAACATGAACAACAATGAAGAGACAGTGTTGTTCCCATAATAAGGAAAGATGTAATAAGGACACTACTTGGTGCAATGTAGTCAATGACCAAGTAATATCAATTAGATTTTAATATGATGCGTATCTAATTTATACTCTAACCATTCATGCAGAGAGGAGGTTTATGAGTTTTATGATCAACATCAGTCTGAAAATGACAGAACATGGAAGCAAGTTGATTGCTTATGGTTGGAGGCAGCAATGTTTATGCTTTAGCAAAAAGGAAATCCCAGAACTTTAAATTGTATTCATGTGAAAACACACCAGGAAGCCAAAGTCTAACTAGTATATGGAAAAACAGAATGGCTGCAGTTGGCAAAAGAATGAGACAAAATTTACAGTATACACTCTGATATGGACATACAGCATGTGTTCTACATTGGCCTTGATATTTATTTCAGTTTTCCATTGCTCTCTTGGCAGAATCTTTAAAGGATGCTCTAAATCTTTGTAGAAATAGAGTAATTGTTCAGCACCAAATCACTGCTTGGAAATAACCTTCAACCAACTCAGAACAAAACTTACTGTAATATGATTTGTAGGAAATTCTACTAGTTGACCTGCCATAATCAAATCACACTGAGACAAATTTTGCCTAAATGCTGTATCAATTGTATCATGGCATTTTCCAATTACCGGTAGTTATTTGTAAAATCCAGTTGAAATAATGCTGCAGCAAAGTATTCTGTTGAATGCCTTGAGGGTCAGATACCATCTTTACAATCAAATGTAAGATTCTTTGCCTGTCTTAATAGAAAACATCAGGCTTTCAAGATTATTATCAGTCCTTCAAAATAGTCTGGGTCACCTCTACTGGAACTATACTTTGTTGAGATAGGCCAGTGTTTCTCAACCTCAACAATTAAAGGTGTGTAGAAACCTAACTCCCAAAATTCCTCAGGAAGTTAGATTTTATCTAACCCAACAGATACTGGCTATGAAAGCCTATGCCAGCATATTCCTCTACTAAAGCTTGCTGCTAACAATCTTAAGATGCGTGGACCGGCTGTGGAATTCTGGGAGATAAAGCTCTTATACCTTAAGCTGCTGAGGTTGAGAGATGATGGCTCCCTTACCCAGAATCATGAGTTGCTTATGTATTTATCAATTTTCATATAGTTCCACCTATTTCTTCTAACAAATAACACGGCTATCCACTCTGACAATATTTATTGTCTGCTTCAAAAGACAGTGAAAATGAATTCAGATTCCCACAAAATTTCTTATCTTATTTTTTAATGGGGGGAGGGGGGGTTTCAGCGAGCACCCTACATAAGGAAATGTCTCATTGGTTTATTTTGCAATGCAAGCAACGTCCTGGCAAATTTCACTTGGGGAATCAAAATACTGTGGATGTTGACACAGCTCCAAACTTTGCTAAAGTGTCCCAGATTTCTTGCCTGTGATCTTAAGGAAGAAGGCTTAACCTTCCACTTGCATTTGAAATACAGCAGAAAAGGCTGTAAGTTTCCTAGGTTTTCTTAAAGAGAAGTAGGCAGACTCTGGTTTCCACTGGACTAACGGGCAAGCATAATTACTGTATTTTTTGGAGTATAAGACGAACTCCCCCCCACAAGAGGCTGAATTAGGGTGCATCTTATACTCCGAATGTAGCTTTTTCAAAGCTTTTTTTCAGACCTAACAAGGCGAGTGAAGAGTGAAGTGATCTTTGCAGGCTTTTTTCATTGGTTCGCTCTATCAGCTGTGCTTTAGAAGCTCTTTTTCAGCTCTAACTAGGGCATAAAATAATGTGCTGAAGCTGACCAGACTAAGGTCGCTAGCCAGATGAATGGTAGGCAGATGTTTTTCCCTATTTTCCTCCCCAAAAACTAAGGTGTGTCTTAGGTGCATCTTATACTCCGAAAAATATGGGTAGGTCACTGAGTTCAAAGGATGCTTACAATTTACATAGAAATAAAAGGAGGAAGAGGTGTATATAAGACTCACCTTGATTTCTTTGATATAAATCTTTGTCAGATAGGACAATTTAAGAATATTATCTAGGATAATTTTCACCTTGTTAGTAATAAGAAATAGACAGGGTTCTTGGAGCTCTGTGCTCCATTGCCTATAATTTTTGATCCCTATTCCTCCTGGTTGGTGAAGACTAGCTGGGAGGTAACAGGTAGCTGAGTCCAAGTGGCAGTGACTGCTTCTCTGTGGGAGGTCATTGTTCCAACTCTATTGAAGAAAGTGGGGGTCCATTCCAGAGGTGGGTTCTGAATCTTCCTACTGCCAGCTCGCTCAGGGCTGCAAAACGAACGCATGTGCGGCAGTCAAAAGCTAGTTTCTGCGTATGCGCATAAGCAAAAATTAGCTTCTGCACATGCTCAGAAGCAAAATCCAAGCTGGGGGCGCCCACGGAGCCACCGACAGAACCGGCTCCGTTGCAGCATGCCCATGGTCATGTGATCAAGATTCAGATGCTTGGCAACTGACTCATATTTATGATGATTACATTGTCTTGGGTCATGTGATCGATTTTTGTAACCTTCTGACACACAGTCAATGGGGAAGCCAGCTTCAGTTAACAACCATGTTACTAACTTAACAACTGAAGTGATTCACATAACTGTGGCAAGAAAGGTCATAAAATGGGACAAAACTCACTTAACAAATGTCTCACTTAACAACATAAATTTTGAGCTCAATTATGGTTGTAAGTTGAGGACTACCCAGTACAGCCTCTTGAAAATCCTTGCATTTTTGGCAATAGATATATATTTGAGATTGGGAAAGAGAGGAATTCCATTATAGTTAATGCTTGCTGAATGCAGTTATCTGAATTGACCTATAAATCTGGAAATTATTATTCATGAAACATTATTAACATTTAGATTATATGGCTTCATTAATGTGTCTAATTTTTCTAAGTTGCCTAGTAATTGTTGTCTTTTTATAAATCGGGGAAGAGGAATTTGTAGCATTCCCAATCCTTGTATTTCTTTTCATTAGTTGAAGCTGGTGATATTTGAAATCCGATAGCATCTGGTGAGATAACCCACATGAGAGGAACCGCTACCATTGTTAGTTTAGCAGTAAAACCTGACCCCAATCTATTGTACGAAAAAGAAAATAGACAAGAGCAGAGAGCTCTGTTATTATGTTACTGTTATACTAAATAGTCAACTTTAAACTATAAAAGAGATTTTTTACAGGAATACTATTATGCCTTGCATATAAATTAGATTCCACATTTGGAAAATTTGAGAAGTGCCTCAATAGTTTATCACTCACAAACATTTTCAAGTAAAGCACCAGGTAGTTCAAGCATATGCAAATGTTTGCCTGAATAAAAACAGCAATCATCATATCTGCTCCTATTCCCTCTGCATAGGGACATAGACATTGTCACCAGTGCCTATAGGTTCCAAGAAGACATGGTCAGAGCTCCTCCTGCTGGCTTATTATTCACATTTTACACGTGCCACAGCAGGGGGAAAAATGGGGGACACCTCCTTTCATCAATACTTTACAAGGAGAAAAGCAATTTTAAATATTACACAAAGTTATATCAGCACTGAACTGGGTATATAATCAAACTGATAAATATGATTAAAGTTTGACAGAGACATTTACCTCCAAAGTAAGGGCAAATTATAGATTTCATAAGAATTACAAATGAGTAGAACTCATGTGATCATCTAGAAAAAGTACATACAGTTTTTGACTTATTATGTACCATCAAATCAATGTTGATTCTTAATAAGTCCACATAGACAGACCTTCTCCAAAACAATTGGTCTCCACCTTGGGACTTAAGTCTTCTAAGGGTATAGTCATTCAGTTCTTTTGCTTGTTTTTAAAAAAAAAAAAAATTTCCTTCCACATTTCCCATCATTACAGACTTCTCAAGGAAGTCTATATAATATAACCAAAATATAATTTAAGTTAGCAAGAGACAACTTGGATTTGTTCAATAACCCATTTACTGGTTTTCTTGGCTGTTCATAATATTCTCTGAAGTCTTTTCTAATTGGAAGTTATCCTGTAAGCATCAGCAATAATGTTGATGTGTCTTGGACTTTTCTAAAAGCAGGTTGAAAAGCAACTTTTCCATGTTGGGCTCCAATCTGCTTTGGAGGATTCTAAATATTATGGTACCATGTGAAATTAAGAATGTTGTATGATGATTTGCACACACTATTATATTTTGTTTCTTTACTACTGGCACATAGCACTAGCACTTAGACTTACAGTATATACCATTTTACAGTGCTTTACAGCCCTTTCTAAGTGGTTTACAGAGTCAGCATATTGCCCCCAACAATTTGGGTCTTCATTCTACCCATCTCAGAAGGATGGAAGGCTGAGTCAATCTTGAGCCTGGTGAGATTTGAACTGTCAAATTTGCAGGCAGCCGGCAGTCAACAGAAGTAGCCTGCAGTACTGCACTCTAACCACTATGCCACCGTGGCTCATAGACTGACCTCTACATGTCCAGGTATATTTATTTGATTGATAAGATCAAAACTCTTACAATTAGTAAGATCAAGATTGATGTTATATGATAATACATAATGTTTAGTTTATCATATTGTGGGATACAAGTCATGTGGAATCAAACCTAGATGCTATGGCCTAATGTTGGGTAATGTGCATTACACGAATATAGCAACTGTGTTCTCTTAAGTTAATTTAGTGTATGTATGGCACCATTCCTTCTCCACTTTGAATTTTCCATGTATTCAGCCAAGTGATCAATGATTTAAGAAGGGTTTGCAGCATAGTTTGCTAATATTAAATGGGAACAACTCAGTAAATTACTTACTGCTACAGAAATAAATTCACTAGAGATTTTATTTTACTTGTGCAAGAAAACTTTTTCTCTCTGATAAGACTAGATGGAATATTTAGAGGTATGCAAAGTATGTATATGTAAACATTCATTTGCTACAGTGTTGACAATTCTGTATAGAGAGATTAAAAACCTTAGTGTATTTTTTCATTGCCCAGCATAATGTATTTATTCTCATTTTGCAGCAGCACCAGCAAAAGAAGAACCGCCATGATTGTAGCTGTCAAGAGGGGGGGAAATGCATATCTCCAAAATACTCAGAAATTAAAAATGCATTACTGTTCTATGAACAAAGCATTAGGAGGCTGAAATGAAACTAAATGAAAAGGTGTAAAAGGATATACATACAAATATATACAAATAAGAGTTACACCTGGTAAACATGCTATTGATGTTAGAATAATTCATCTCGGCACCACTGAATTGCTTACAAATGAGAGAGCAAAATCACTAAAACGTACATAGTATGATACATCTTTGTAAAAGAGAGAAAAAACCAACTATCACTTTAAAAAACATCTAAAAACTATACTGAGATATTGTTTGGCTAACAAATGGTGGGATATTCACAAAATGAGTTTTTCTATCCAGCAATCCATATTAGGAAAGAAGGGAAGCACGATTTATGCTTTAACAAAATGTATTGGTTTTTCAAGAGTACAGCTAAAGAAGTTTACAGTTATCAAAATATATTTTTGATGGGTTTGTGGAGATGAAAATAATGACATCCACCTATCACTCAAAAACTTAATAAAAATCAGAATTAAAATCTCCCTTAGGAGTGAAAAGTATTAAAACAACATTATATAAAGGAAGAAGAGGGCCAGCTAATAATATCCTGATAATTCCTAATTGGTAATAAATTAAGCATATACAGTAAATTGAACATCTATGCAGAGAAAAAGTGCTATCATTTTATTGAATTATGACTGATTTATCAATAATACACTCATATTCAAAACCTGGGTAATATAATATTTTAGAAGAAGCTCCAGAACTAACCCCCAAAAGGATATAAATCTGTCAACAAAACAACTGAGAAGGCAAGGCGGTTGCAGAAATCTTGCATTTCAACTACAGCTCTGCAAAAGATAAAAGTGACAGTGCTTACAAGTAAGAAATACAGACTTAATTTTTATTCAATTCTATATAAGCTGAATTTGTGTTATTTTTGCAAAGACAAAAATGTATGTTGTTTCATATAGTACTAACAATTGCTGTCATGTCCTTAACTGGGGAAAACAATACATCATCGGGCAACAATTTTTGAACCATCTCAGATGGTTAACTAAGAGAATGTATCCAAAATCCATAACTCCCAAGGAAATGACATTTGGGAAAGTTGTGGCTGCTTCAGTGCTATTGGCTGCTGCTGCTGCATTACTGTTGGGGTCATGTGGTATTAATTTCCAATGTTTCTCAGAAGGGGATTTCTGAAGTTCCATGCCAGATACAACAAAATTCAATGGGGAAGCTGGCGGGAAGTCAGTAGTTGCTTTTTCTCCATTCCTTTTTTGCCCATCCTTGGTCACTCTGTTTCTCTGTTTAGTTTAAGGAAATATCTATTTAATGATGATTCTCCAGGGCAGAAGTTATCTAGTTTACATATAAATTAAAATCGCCATTCTTAAATCAGGAACCCAAATAGCAATAGCAATAGCATTTAGACTTATATATTGCTTCATAGTGCTTTAGAGCCCTCTCTAAGAGGTTTACAGAATTAGCATACTGCTCCCAGCAATCTAGGTCCTCATTTTACCCACCTCGGAAGGATGGAAGGCCGAGTCAAACTTGAGCCGATGAGATTTGATCTGCAAAATTGCAGTCAGCCGGCAGTCAGCAAAAGTAGCCTGCAGGTACTGCATTCTACCCACTGTGCCGCCAAATGCAATAAAGAGGATGTGTAAAATGGACACATGCCCAACAATGATTCACTTTACATGGCAGAGTTGACATGAACCATTAGGTGAAGCATGAAGGATGAATTAATCCACTTTGACTTGCAGCCTTGTCTTGAAAAAAAAGAGGCTTGTAAGCCGCCAATATTCCTTTGCCAAAGATAATTTGGCTGGTTGAATCAAAGGAATAACACTGCTCTTCTCTATTCTTGAGAAGTTGGGAGATGCCTTGTGACTTTTTTGTTTTTTGTTTAGCTTTTTTTTAAATGAAGACAAGATTTGCTTTACTATTTTGTATAGCTTAACTTTTGATTTCACAGCCTTTCCAAATTTGTGCACAGTTCTTTGATGAACAAAAACACAATTTTGTATGCATATAGACATGAAGAATACATACACATTATTTAAAATGTCATAAAAAATTGGATGGATTAAATAGGGAATGCTTGGTAAAGTGCTCGGCTGTTTTGAAGCTAATGGACAGTGCATGCCTCTATAAAAAATGTTGGAATGCAGTCAGGCGTCATGATGCATATCAGCATGAATGACACAAAATTATAAGCATTCCTGAGTGGTCTTGAGGGGCAAATGTAAGTTAAGAGATAGGATCTCCAAATTAATCTTCTATAAAATGTTACCTGTGGATAAAATGATGTTTTAGGAATTATATGTTTAGATTTATCAGGCATTAAATGACCATTCTGGGAAAAAGGAAGCTTACGCTGAAGAAATGTTTTCCAGACTTTGGGCACTTCATTTTCAAATGTGAAACAGTCTAGGAGGATTTTTCGGGAAAGCTAATAGATGCTATTAGCATCTGGCTTAGGAAAACTAATTGCCCAAATGGGAGCAGATATAAACATACAAACACTGATAGGAAGTCAAAGAGGATAAATGGCCATATAAGGGAATATTACACATCAAAGACAATAAGAGATAAAAATAAAGAACTCTTTGAGGAAGATGGTTAAGAAATATGAAATATAAATAAGCATGTGCATGTGTTTTTATATTTCAAACATGACTTTAAAGTAGAACCTGAGGTTATCAGAAATCTACTAGAATGCAAATAACCTGTTGGATATGGTTTTCTATAGAAATCAATTCTACAGAGTAGACAATATAGGGGACATCACAATAAACAAGCTAGAGATGTCAGACAGACAGACCGATCAGACATTCTGGAACTGCAAGCAATAACAGTAAAAAAAAAAAGAAGATCAGCATAATCTTAAAAAGAAGAATAAAATCAGAAAGATACAAAAAGAAGGAAGAAATTTAGTCATGCTTAACTGTATAAAATACATGTTCTCATAGCAAAAAGAGGCAATATTTATACTCGCAAGTTACTCTCAAAATTCCAAATGTGTCTACCAGCCCTAAAAGATTGGAAATCACTAAAGCATGCAGATACCTATGTAAGTTGATGTTGTTTCTGCCATGAATAACCTCTGCCAGAAATCCAAATTTCCTTTCATTTTATTTTTACTTGCTTTACTACATTCTTCGAATATGATTATTGTATGTTCTTATATAAGAGGACACTGTTTAGATAAACAGCATCAGTTTTACTAATTAAAAATAAACTGTCTAAATAATTAATTTTTATTAAAGCACAATTCTACTATCTACTATCACCAAAGTACTTTGTATTTTAGTAGCACCTGCATTTCCCTCTTTTAGGGCCACTGATAATTAATCAAGAAAAAAATTGACAGGTATTTAGACAGATCTTTTCATATCAAAGGTTACGATATGATTTATTATTCCTGAAGGTATTTCATGCCATGAAGCATTTTGTCCGAAGACCAAACTGTACCATCACATTTTTATCATCAATGAATTTCTTGATGCACTCATCCTAATTTTCCACATCATTGCATTTCACTTTAATCTAAGTAAGAGTTTTTACAGGGCTCTGTATCTTGCCAATGTAGCAATGATAAGTTAGAAAAGTATTCAACATTTTATCTGAATAGTTTCTATAGTTTTAATTGGGGGATGGATATTGAAAAAGAATTGCAAGAGATAAATTACTAAGAAATAAGCCATCTAGAATTTAAACGTCAGGCCTCATTAGATGCAGCTGGCATGCTTGTTTCAAAAGAGATAATATTCTCTTCAATGACATCTACCCTGTTTCCCTGAAAATAAGACCTCCCCAGATAATAAGCCCAATCAGACTTTTCAGTGCATGCGCTAAAATAAGCCCTCCCCAAAACATTGCAGCAGCTTTGAGGTGACCACGCTCACTGCCTCCTGCACCTCAAAAATAATAAGACCTCCCTGAAAATAAGGCCAGGCACTTATTTCGGGGGTTAAAAGAAAATAAGACCCTGTCTTATTTTAGGGGAAACACGGTACATAACTCTTCAGTTCAGTTATGAAAATCACACTGAATTATTTTTTTTCATCCAGTAGATATATAATTTTAATTATTTAAGAAAATCTTTATTAAAAATAAAGAGCTTCCTATAATTGGGCATATATTTTCATTGCAGCATGCCTTATTGGGACTATGAGTTGGATAAAGCCTTAGACATATTTAAAAGTAACTCCACTAAAAATATATACCCACATAACTTATTTCACTATCTAAAATTTTACCTAAACCAATTAACCAATTTTTGGTATTCTTAGCCATGGAACCTTCTCTGAAAGTTTCTGATTAAAATACATAAATTACATTTGCACTACATGCTTAGTCTTGGGTAACTCAATCATGGCTGATTAAGTAATCCACTTTTCTGGGTTCAATATTCACACATTGAATCATACACAGGCTGCATTTGTGCAACACAAGGCTAAAATATGATTAATGTATTTGCATTGTAAAGACATAAAGTGAAGCAGTAGCTTTTGAATTGGATTACCAATAAATCCTCTGTCTGAGAGTAATGCTGTTTCTGGTTATATTATTTGTTTAATTGCTTTAATGTATACACTAGAGAGAAGCAAAAAAGAAAAAAGGAGACCGAATGCACATGCAAAACAAAGGAAATAACAAAAAGTTATATTACACACCAGAAATCGTTTAGCCTAGTTTTTGAACATTAGACCTCGGCTGTACAGAATAATGTTCAATATTCTACTGAGGAGGTGGGGCAAGAGGGGGAAATGTTAGATTACTTTCATAAGAAAGATACCCTTTATTCAAAAAGTAGTCATCCAGTTGAATATTAGGTAAGAAGAAATGAACCAGACAGCAAAAAAATTGGTTAGGCCACCTCACTGGATTCCTATAAGTGGAAGATGGACAACTACCTATTAAGAATGCTTCAATCTGGATTTCCCCCCCCCCCCAAAAAAAAAATCAATTGCAAAATTTCCATTTGGAGTGCAAAACATGATAAAGCTAATTATAATCACCAGAGTAAGTGTCATATTAAAAAAAAAAACTCTCCTAAAATACATGATGCAGCTCCAGCCTTTCTGGGTTCTTCCTTAACTAAAATTACATGCAAGCTACATCTACCCCAAAATTGCCTTTGAAAAGTAACTCACTCTTCTCCAGATGCTTTCCATGATCTCTTCCCATTGCACATGTGAGATAATCAAAACTGAAGTCCAAGATATATAGCGATGTTGCTCCTAAGCAATCAGCGTAACTGAGAATATTCACAGGTTGGAAATAGAGAGAAGCTTTCACATCAAAGAGGCATAGTATTCTTTCTCCTCCATTCCTCCAAATAACCAAAATTATAAGAAACTCAATAATGGTCTCAACCTCCAGTGTAAGATTTACTGGTGAAAAGAACTATATATTGCTATGATCAACACAATTTATAATTCACAGCAATCTTGGTAGACTTAGAATGGTGAAGAAATAATGATGAAGAACAAAGAAAATGAAAGTTACTTAACAAAATAAATAATGCTAACAAAATCCTATGCTAATTACCAAAATCATATTGGCATAAATGACTAGTTTAACTAGACTAATTTAACTTACTTGCAAGATGCAAAGAGGATTTTGTGTGCAAACTGCTAAAGGGGAATAAGTTCTAAAGAGTTTACTTACTTATTAAATTTACAATATACCCCACTTATTTATTAGATTTTTATCCCATCGTTATTACTTTATAAGTACCTCAAAGTGGCAAACATAAATAATGCCCCTTGCACCTCCTATTTTTCGAACAACAACCCTTTTAGGTGAGTTGGGCTAAGAGAGAGTGTTTGGCCCAAGTTGGCTTTCATGTCAAAAATTCTCCATAACAATCCTGGGAAGTAGATTGGGCAGAGAAATAGTTACTGGATCAAAATCCCACATTGAGCTTCTGTGGACTAAGACTTGGCTTACCACAATCCTACTCTAACACTTTAATTAATGCATCACATTGGCTCTCAGTTTACAATGTTTATGTTGCTAAAACACTTTACCAGAAATAAGACAGATTTATTAGCTGATTTGATAAAATTTCAAGGTTTGCAGGAGAACAAAGAAAATGTACAAGGAAAACAACCAACAGCATACTAGTGGTCCTCATGGTATGATCACTTGCCTTTTACGTTTGAAAGTTGTGATGGTCATAAATCTGATCATCCATGTGACCAACCTGATTTTATGACCATTTTTGCAGTGACCATTAAACAAAGTGGTTATAAAGCAAACAAGGAAATCATTAACTGAATCAATAGTTTCTAGGGTCTCGTTTAGCTGAAAATTGAAACTAAAAGCTGGTTTTCAGCAAAATTGTCGGAAAACATGGTCATGTGATCACAGAATATTGTAAATAGCTGTAAATGGAGGTCAGCTGCTGAGTGTCTGATGTGCGTTCATATGACGGGGGGAGGGAGACATTGGAACCTTGAATCTTTGAATCTGCGTTTTAAGTAAGCCCAGAGAGATCCATCATAACTTTGAATAGTCACTAATAGGAACAAAGATTCATTTTTTGTTATTATGAAACAATTATGGAATCCTGACTGGCTGTTACAGAGGGAGTGAAATGGAATTTTAAAAAGAGGATCATTGAATGGAAATAGCTTACTGTATAATATTTTACTGCAACACAGTTAGAATCTTGACAGAAACATCATAACACCTGTGATCAAGCTATGCCAACTTGTTAACTCTTATTTCAATTTGTCAATTCACCTCATATAATTATCTGAAAGTACAACTGTTCAAGTTTGTATCAAATTTTGAAATCCACCTTTTTCCAAAATAAAACAAAAACATTTCCTTTTTACACAAAAAGGATTTTAATAACCATTTTAATAACCATTAAAAAATAAAGGGAGAAGTCATATCAGATTCATGTTACATTTCAAGATTGCGTCAAATAGTTTTTAGAAAATATAAATAATGTATACTTATTTATTACTATTTAAAGCGATCTAGCTATAAAAGTATTTGAAAATGGAAATGCCAATATTTGAGTATACGATAGAAAAGAAAATGAAATATTTAAATGTGAACATTCATGGTGAAGAAATTTATCTCAGGACAAAATTCATACTGTGTTTTGGATAAAATCTGTTCTACTCTTGGTTAGTAAAATATATACATATAATCTAAGAAACTGCCTGCGCAAGTGGATGCCATTTTCATTACTTTTAATAAAAGAAGTTAATGCGTTTTTCAAGCATGATGCCTCATCACAAGAAAAGTATTACATCCGTCTGTAACACAATCTAATTTGAATTAACACAAAATCACCCAGCAGAAATTTGAAGCTTTGCAAACTAAAAATAATCCAACCAGCAGTATTTTCAGCCCTATTGCTACTATCCTATTTTTAAAAACAAAGAAACCTTGCTTGAAATGTCCAATTACACAACTTCTGTTTGCTGCAACTCCCAATTAAGCTTTCAAACACATTTTCTGAAATAAATTCTAAAGGCTCATTTTTGCCTAGAAACAGAGTAGGGGTGAACAGAATAAAACAAAACAAAAATTGATTAATCTTTGTTTTTGTTGCTCTTAAATGGATTTCCCCCCCTCTCCTCCAACTAAAGAGGATGCAGGGAAATATACAGAAGGCCTTTTCAAGAGGGCACCTACACTCTAGTGATCTTTTTTTGGGGGGTCTTTTGAAGAATGTTAATTATGCCCCAAACTTTCTTTGGTAAGAAACAAATATGTCTGTTCCCAATCTGATGCCCTCTAGATAGAATGGAACTATTACTGCCTTCACTTTATTATTCTCTTAACCTCCAGCCATTCTAGGAAAATAAATGGAGCTGTCCTGCAATCCATCTGGAGGGCAGCAAGGCAATGCTAGATGGTGATCATAGGAGAGCAAGCACAGCTTGTCTGAAATGTACCATATTGGGAAGACTAGAATAGGAAATTATTCTTCAGTCAGTAGACATTGAGGTCAACCAGCAGACCATCTGGTGAAATATATAATTAATTAACATATGGTTATTTTTCTCTAAGAAAATTAAGCTTTAATCCTTTACTCATGCTTTTACTCTTTTGTGTAAGTCAGGAAAGTAAGATAGTAGTTTTACCTCTCAAAAATAGTCCGTGCTCTGAATTCAGAGTACACCTGCCAGGATTTCATATTCACTACATGTTGATCTATATTTACATATTTTTAGTGACAGAGACATTTAGAAAGTTTAGGATATTTTCCCTCTCCCTAAAGGTGGATTGATTGTGTTGTTGATTAAATTGTTGTCAACTCTTAGTGACGAAGTAGATTTTCTTCCAGATGATCTGCACCGCCTAAGGTTACTCAAGACACTCTACCCAAGTTATCCATGCTACCAAAGATAATCAAAGTATTCTATATTTATCAGGCTGTCAGCTGTACCAAACAATAGTATAGTAGTAGCATAATTTATTTGCACAGCTAAACAGACACCCACGTATACCTTCTTCAGGCAAAGTATTTTAAAAGGGACATTTTTTATTCAAAACCTGCCTAAGTCAGCTTATTTCCCTCCACCCTCTCCTCCCACATTCAGTGATTTAACAAAATAATAAAATAAAAAAAATTACGGGACCGTTTTCCCCAGAAAAGGACACACAACCACCGAGTTCTGTAATATGCAGAAGCCATCATTGACATCGGAAACACCCAGCCTTGTGCAATTGCTCTCTTTCCCACCCGAAGGCATCCTTGCCTGGAACCTCTTTCGCTACCTTTGCCAAACATCCACGAAGGGCGGGCGGAAGAGCGATCCCGGAGGAGACCCGGCTCTGAGCCCAAGGAAGCGCCCTTCGCCCGGCGGACGGAGCCCACTCTCGCGCCATGGCGGTCCAATTACCTGCGCGGCCATGAAGGAGAGGTCCATGGTGCTGTGGGAGTCAGAGCTGCTGCTGCTGCTGCTGGTCGAGACGACGGTAAAGCTGGTAGCGAGGCCGCTATCGCCGCCGCCGCCGCCCGACCCGGACGCCTCTTTGGGTTGCTGGGGAGCGGCCTCCCGCAGGACCAACTTGGGGCGCGTTACCAATTCCAGCTCACTGGGATGGCGGCGGCAGAGCCGTCGCGGCTGCCCGGCTGCAATCAGCTTTCTGGGAACATGGTCGGCCGAGAAGCTTGCCAGGCGGCGGCACCAGCGCCCGCAGGATCGACGCCGTGGATCCAGTCTCGGCGAGGAAACAGCCGCGCGTGGAGTCGGCTGCCCGCGAGCCCCGAGTTGGTCACGCCCCTCCCCACGGAGGCTCAGAGTGCGGAAGAGGCGAGGGAAGCCGGCGAGCGGCCGCTCCTTCCAGGGAGGCTGCGAGGAGGAGAAGCGGGGTGGGTGGATTAGCCGCGAGGTGGCTTCTGCCCACCGCCTTACTGACTGATGTAGTCGTGAGTGTCGTTCCCCCCCTTCTCCTCCGCCCCCGGAAGCACGCTTCCTTTCTGGCAGCAGACGGCTCGTCTGGGACGCCCGAGTCAAATTATCTATGGTCGTCGGATACAAGAAGATGTTTTGTTTTGATCTAATCAGCGACTTAGGCAACTGAAAGGCAGGCATATTACCTTCAACAGGTGTCATCAGCCGCTGCTACTTGTTCAAGCGGGCAGCATCTTTACTGGCAATAAAGTTCCTATTTAGGGAACTGCTGCACAGCCAGATGTGGGAAGAAGAGTACGTTTTCTTCTGGTTGAACAAATCTGACAGATTTACGGTAATCCAAATGAAGAGGTCAAGTCTTTTGATATACTGAACTGGAACGAATGATTTAGGAAACTTTGGTACTCAATGGAGGAATGAGGGACCCAATTCTACACTAGAAAGAAATGGCGCTTGTGGTCATTAACCAGCATAAGGGAATTGATATTCAAGTGTCCCAAGCAAAATTGACAATATCAGGATAATTAGGAAATTAACAAAGAATTTTGGCTAAAAGACAATACACATTCAATCAAAATATGCTAGTGGATGTGCTTAGGTTACAAAAGGGAACAATGAAAAAACATATGAACGTTAGCAACCCAGACAATATAAACTTTGAAATAGTAATATAAAATACAAATATATGGTATATAAAACAATAAAACTAACCCAAATGATCTTACAGATTCCTGTCAAATCTGAAAAAATATAGTATAATAACACATGGCATGTACACATCAAAACATAAAGTTAAAAAATAGCCAATGCTCCAATTCTAACCCTGAGCTGTTTCTGATTATCCATACTCAAGTAGGCTCAATTGTTCCTAATTATTCTTTGCCTGATTTTGCGTCTGCCATGCAAAATCTCTCTACATCGTGCGACATTTCAAGGTTGATGTTGGATAGCAGAAATTGTTTATGGTGTTGATTGTTGTATCTTGTTTTGCTGGTCAGGAGTGTGGCACTTTGGGCATTTGTATAAAATTGACAATACAGAACCATCATACAGAAGTTTTATTTATTTAATTTATTTTGTCAAGCATGTATAAGAAAACAGACATAAGTATAAACACGATTATGAATACAGAAAGAGGATACGAATAAATGGGGACAGTAGGACAGGGACAGTAGGAATGTTGGTGCGCTTATGCCTGCCCCTTAATGTTAATATTTGATGGTCTTAATGCTTGATGGTCTCTACCTGTCCTGAATCACAAGGACATACTCATAATGAATATAGTATCTTTTTGTATTTTCCATCCAGAAGTCCTGAATGAAGAGTGTTTCCAAAGCACCAGAAGGCAAGACAAGAAACAAAGGATGGAATCTAATCAAGGAGAGAACCAACATAAAACTAAGGAGAAATTTCCTGACAGTGAGAACAATTAACCAGTGGAAAGACTTGCCTTCAGAAGTTGTAGGTGCTCCATCACTGGCTGTTTTTAAGAAGAAATTGGACAAGAATATGTCCAGAATGGTATAGGGTCTCCTGCTTGATTAGGGGGTTGAACTAGAAGACCTCCAAGGTGCCTTCCAACTCTGTTATAGATTAGCCTGCTTTCATTTTTGTAATATAGCTCTTTAAGTTGAATGTTCCCTCTCTTCTAGATCATCTATAAGCAGCTTCTGAATGTTTGGTGATCCCTTTCTTGTTTTATGATTAGCTTCATCAATGCTGAGAGCATCAATGGGTACTGTGTGTAGAGATTGATTAGGAAGGCCTAGGTTATTGTCAGTCTTTTAAATAAATTTTAAGAATAAAAACGGAGAAGCAAAATAGTAGCTTTCCTCTAAATAGATGGAGTGATAGTTCATTATTATATAACAAATTAGTTTGTATATCAGAATCCAAATCT
Organism: Pseudoxenodon macrops; assembly: GCA_032467955.1. Lineage (NCBI taxonomy): Eukaryota > Metazoa > Chordata > Lepidosauria > Squamata > Pseudoxenodontidae > Pseudoxenodon > Pseudoxenodon macrops. The sequence continues at coordinate 3,586 of JANHFT010008206.1, read as the reverse complement.
GGATCAATATCAGAGATGAGAGAATATCTATACTGCTTTAATTCTTGAATCTTGTTGTAGGTATGAGCCTATAGGGATAATTTCACCTTCTTGGACCTGCATTGAACATGAAAGTTGGGAAATTACACTGCTCTAAGTTGTTGTTCAGTAGGTCTGACTGAGGCAGAGCTGGGTTCCTACCAGTTCTATCCGGTTGTATAGAACCGGTAGTAACTTGGCAATGATGTCACAGAGCTGGTCCTGTCGGTGGCCCGGTGCCCACCGCCATCTTGGGTTTTGCTTCTGTGCATGCACAGAAGCTAGTTTTTTACACGCAGCGCAACCCTGAGCGAACCGGCAGCAAAAATATCCGGAACCCACCCCTGGACTGAGGGATAAGAGATGTCAATGGAGAGGTCTGTTTTAAAATCAGGAATCTATCCTGAAGATCTGTTAACTGAGCATAACAATGAGTCACTGGAGGAGAGAAAAATTATCTCTACACGGAAGCATTAGTTTCTGTAGTAATTATCTTCTAGATAGAAGGCTGTAGCCTCAAGCAAGTGGGGAGAATGCAGCTGAATCAGGCTGGATTGGAGCATCTTTAAAAATTCTGGAAGAGAAAACACTATTTTTGTTGAATAGTCTGCCATTCTAAACTTATTCTGTATATTGCATGATTTATGAACAAGGTTCTTTTAAACCCTAGTAAACTAGGCAGAAAGTGAAATGTGTCCAGTTCTATGTGCTTGGGACGACAGTTTAGAAGCTTATTTAGCTGATTTATTACCGCTTTCCGATGCCCAGGAATTCCTAGCCAACAATCTATTTAAAGGGATAAACAGCAGAGCCTGATCCTTTGAAGCACTCAAGTTTTATTTCCAGACTGTTTTTAGTAGAGCATTTCCCATTGTTAGCTGTTGTGACATGGCAACTACTAGCAGCAGGCATTGTTAGAGCTTGGATGAGCTTATCAAGTATAAATTGGATGTCATTTAGAGCAAATAATTTTTGTGTGGCCTTTCCTTTCTGTTCCCTGTAATATAATATGGCCGATGGCAACTAGAATTATATCGAACCTTGTTGGGCAATATGGAGTTGGGTAAGTGTTGCCTTTTCTCATCCTACTTGGAGAGGATGTGGAGTCTTCTTTTTCAAGATAGCAAGCTTGTTTTTACGTAAAGGGGTACTTACAGCTCTACGGTATGAGGAATATGGTGGGCTAGGAAAGATAATTTGTTTATTCCTACCTTGGTTTGCTGTTTCCCCACCTTTTTGTGCATTGTTGAATACTATCTCAGCCTTTTCTTCTTAGTTCTAGGTTGTTCTCCTTGATTTTCTTTGGTGGCCATTTCCAAAGTAATCTAGTTTAATTTTTAGCTTGGCATTTTCTTCCCTTTACCACCACTCAAGAAAGTTGATATTTCCATGTCACTACATTAGTTTTAAAGGCCTCATTACATCACCCGTATATAGTTAACTTAAGCTTGCCAACGGCTCCCTTCAAAATGAGATTTTAAAACTTTATATTCAAGGTAGGATACCAACAAAAACTGAAGTAAATATCAAAGAAGTGTCCAGAAGAAGCATGCTAACACAAGTCATCACGCTGTAAAATCATGAACAACCCTATTGCCACTATCTGTGGGCTGATATGAAGTTGGGTTAGCCTATTAAGTAGACCTGTCTACCCAGATATTTGAAGAGACAAAGCAGAACAAGGACAATTTGAAAGGAGAACAAAGCAGGGAAAAGGAGGACACACTAATTCTTTAATATTTGCTGTACATTTATTGGAAGGGAAGGGATTACAAGTGAGTAAACAGGCACACAATGGGAATACACTGAGAAGAATGTGTTAGCCTCAATTGTTTGCTTATGGTGTTCCTGGTTAGGAGGGTAAAAGCGTTCAGCTGGTGACTAATTAAGGTCCTGTCAATTTCAGGCAGTAATGCAAGCCAGCCTAAAGGTAATAATCAATTAATTAGGATCACTGCTCAGAGCTTGTTAACTCACAATTAGCACTTATTAGGAAAGTGCTGCCTAATAGGGGGGAAAAAAGATGCTAGAGGAGAGAAAGATGCTCAAAAAGCCAGAAAATATTTGATTTTAAGACTGCCTGCCAGATGGGGGTAGGTGAGAATAAAAAGGACACATCTTCCTTTTGTTGGATGTCTGGTAACCCTACATAGGTTTACTAGCCTTTGAGTAAAAATTGTCTACCAACCCCCCTCATCCAGGACCAAACAAACACTCTTTTGGGCCAAAGCGATACATCAGGTTTCAGACCAAAATCTGTCAATAACTCTTCAGATACTTCACTTATTCAGGAATTGGTTTACTTAGCAGAAGACTCACAAACACAACTCAGATTCTTTACTGTAGACAAAAATGATTACTATCTAATGGATCATTTGCTACTACTTTGTAGCAATTTGTGCCCCTGAAGTTAAACTCTAGGCTTCTTCCATAACAGAGTTAATAGATGCTTCGACTGTCTCTTGATAGCTGCAGGAGGTAGAGGGAAAAATGTTACATAGAAATTCTGTATAGCCTGGGAACCACTGGTTTCCAGCTTGCTCCCTTCAGTACTTATTCACAATCTCTTAACTTTTGTGCTTCCTTTTGCAACTCTGCTTCAGGCTGCCATTTTGCCTAAGGTGCCTCTACTTTTCTGGAGTTCAGTGTGGTGTCCTCCGTTTTTATTATCCTAAACGAACCTGTTGAAAGGCTATCTAGCCCAGTTTCTTTTTCCTTGAGTAGCCAAGTGAACTTCATTTTAAAATGCAAGCAGGAGATTTCCACCAGGTTTGGGGGAACGAAATTTAATTGTTTCAAAACAGGAAATACAATTTATACAATTAATACATGAAGACTTGTTCATTTAAAAGAAATCATAGGGCAGGTGTGTTAGGGCTATTTACATGCATGAAACATTAATTTTCAAGTTTTCATAAAATGAATTATTAGACTGGAATGTGCATTCAGATTTCCTCTCAGATCATCTTCCACATTTGCATTTGCATGTTGTACAAAAGAAAAAAAACATGCTATCACTGTATTAAACAACTAATTCCACAAAACTGTCTCATGCCCTGAGATGTCAAACCATGTAGTAGAGCTATATTACTATTATCCTTCTCACTTTTCCTATTATCTATTTCCTTAACTTCTTCTGACTATAACTTTGTTATTTGTGTATCATGATTTATGTTGATTAATTATTTAGTATCCTATGACTATCACTGAGTGTTGTATCTTATGATTTATGATGATTGTATTTTTATGATTATGATCATGATTTATCACTTGTTGCTTGTATGTACGTTTATGCATCAGAGACAAATTTCTTGTGTCTAATCACATTTGGCCAAATAAAGTTATTCTATTCTGTTCCGTTCCGTTCCGTTCCGTTCCATCCTATCCCATTCCCTACTCTCCACTCCGCAAAATTGCTGGACTATCTAGGGAGAGGGAGAACTATAGTATTAGTAGAGTAGAGTATTAATAGAGTATTAGTAGAGTATTATAATAGAGTAGAATAGAATAGAATAGAATAGAATAGAATAGAATAGAATAGAATAGAATTCTTTATTGGCCAAGTGTG
>JANHFT010008205.1:40168-50171 GCA_032467955.1 Pseudoxenodon macrops | reverse complement strand
TACATCAAGGTAGTTAGCACTACTGCTCGATAGAGTTTGAGCTTTGTAGCAAGGCTTAGTCCATGGTGGTCCTACACATTGGTCAGTAGTCTGCCTAATGCAGAGCTTGCCTTGGCGATTCTGCAGTTGACCTCAATGTCAATTGTCATTGCACAGGAGAGGGTGCTACCAAGGTATGTAAATTGGTCCACTGCTTGCAGCTTTTGTCCCTTCACTGTTATGGTGGGTTCTTGGTGTTGGGCTTACAGAGCTGGCTGATGTATCACTTTGGTCTTGTTTATGTTGATGAGGAGGTCAAAGTTGTCGTATGCTGCTGCTAATTTGTCCACACTGCCTTGCATTTCCTGCTCCGATCTAGCATTCAGGGCACAGTCGTCAGCAAAGAGTATGTCACATAGCACAGTCTCCTTTATCTTGGTGACAGCCTGGAGTCTTCGCAGGTTGAACAGTTTCCCATTGGTCCTGTATCTCAGGCTAACTCCGAAGGAACTGTTCTGGAAGGCGTCTGACAGCATGGCTGAAAACATGCTGAACAAGGTTAGTTACATAAAGCACCCTTGCTTGATGCCATTTGTAACAGGAAAGGCCTCTGAAGCTTCTCCATCGTCCAGAACACGAGCCATCATACTGTCGTGGAACTGACATACCATTAGGATGAAACTATCAGGGCACCCGAACTTTGACATGATGCACCACAGACCTTCACGACTGACAGTGTCAAAAGCCTTAGTGAGATCCAGGAAGGTGGTGTACAATTCATAATTCTGCTGTTGACATTTCTCTTGGAGCTGCACTATGTATCGGGTAATAAACCCTGTCCCAGGTGGTCAGTCAAGCGGTTCAACATCACTTGTGTAAGGATCTTGCCTGCGATGGAAAGCAGTGATATTCCTCTATTATTATCGCAGACTTGTCGATTCCCTTTCCTCTTGTAGAGGTGTATGATAGGTGCATCTTTCAGTTCCTGAAGAATGGATCCTTGATTCCGGAAACACTGGAACAGCTGAGTGAGTTTGTCGACAAGCATTGCACCACCATCTTTATAGACCTCCGCTGGGATCGCTTCAGATCCTGGGGCCTTGCCACTGGCAGCTGACTGATGACCGGTAGGGTTTCAGTCTTTGATGGTGGGGCATCCAGGTTGTGGTTGATATCCACCTGGGGCATTCTGCTGATCGCTTTGTTGCTGATGGAAGATGGGCGGTTCAGTACGAATTGGAAGTGCCCATTGCTGTAGAATCAGAGTCTTCTCAGTGATGAGAGTTGCACAATCTGAGTCCAGTAGGGGGGAGCTCCCTGAGGGCTGAGGTCCATACAAGGATCTGAGGGCTTCGTAGAACTGTTTTTTATCATCATTTCTATCAGCAAACTTCTGAATTTCATCTGCTTTGGTACACAACCAGGAGCCCTCCATCAAGCTCTGTGCCATCCTGCAAGTGTTGTTAAAGACATTTTTCTTAGCGGTTGATGATGGGTCGTTCTGATAGGCACAGTAAAGGTGGTACTTTTCAGCAAGTAGGACCTTGATCTCTTCAGCATTTTCGTCAAACCAGTCCTGCTGTTTCCTGTGTGAGGGTCCAAGAACCTTTAGTGCAGAAGAGTGCACAACATCCTAAAAGCGTACCCAGTCCTTCTCAGCTTTTCCCTCTAATTGCAGCTCTGAGAATTGGTTGTCAAGGCCTTCTGCTAGTGAAGCTGCTGTGTTGGGGTTCCCCAGTTTACTGACGTTGAGCAGTTTAATCACAGCTTTTTTTCCCTGTGGACATCTCTTTGGCTTGATGTGAAAGCTTAATTTGGAGATGATGAGTCAGTCCAACAGTCAGCACTTGGCATGGTCTTGGTCACCCTTACATCTGTCTTTCCTCCGCACAATGACATAATAAGATGCCACTGCTTGGATCGTGGGTACATCCAGGACGTCTTTTTATGAGTGGGCAGGAGAAAGAGGATATTGGTGATGATCACATTGTGAGTCGCACATGTCTTCAGTAGTAATAGGCCATTGATGTTACATTTGCCGATTTCATTTTTTCCAATGATGCCATCCCAGGCAGAGTGATTGGATCCTATTCTCGCGTTGAAATTGCCAAATAGAATTGGCGTGTCAGTGCACTTCATGGATGAAAGTAGGGCATTGAGATCTTCATAAAACCTGTCCTGTACTTCATCCAGATTCGTCATTCTGGGTGCGTAGGCGCTGATCAGTGTGGCTTGTTTTCCTCTCGGTAGTGGGAAATGCAATGTCATGAGTTAGTCGTTCACTTCCTTGGGAAGATTGGCAAGTTTGTGGACAAGATGATTCTTAACTGCAAAGCTAACTCCAGATTCAGGGTGTTTATTACTGCTGCGTCCACACCAGAAGAATGTATAACCACTTCCTGTTTCTGTGAGCTGACCTTTGTTGGCTAGAGAAGTTTCACACAGGGACGCAACATTGATGTTAAACTTTGTGAGCTCTCTGAGACCAGGGCTGTTCTTCTTTTTGGTCGATTTGCTAACAGGTTGTCTTGAAGCATATGTACGTTCCATGTACCAATGGTGAGTGGTGCCACCTTATTTTCTTTGGAATTTTGTTATTCAACCGTATGAAATGGGATCCTGTGATGACCCAGGGCATGGCACAAAGGCAACAGAGCCAGAGAATAAGTAGGAGTCCCTTTATTAGCTCCAAACTTTGCCTCCAACGTCCCTTTTACTCTCCGGTCTGGAGAAAAACTCTCCCACAAACCTGTAAGCAGAAAAAACTTCCAACTATAAATCCAACAAGGCAAGATAAGGTAATGAATTTGGCAGGGCAAGCAAGATAAGGAGTTCCAGAATTGAAGTAATATGGCAGTAAATCAAACCAGTTGGGAGGATGTCAGGAACTCAGATAAAGCAGTGAACACAAACATGCCCCTCCCATTTGCCTCTCCTTTAAACTCCATCCCCAGGTGTACCTTGTGAAGGGAGTTTCCTCCCTCGTAAGCCATGCAACCCACATTGCTCTCTTCTCCGTTCTTCCCTGCATGCCCTAGGATGAGGAGGGGGTGGGCCTTGGTCTTCATCAAAAAACCCTCTCCCTTGTTCTACCTCTCCTCTCCCCTGCTCTGCCTAGCCTGACTTTGCCCTTCCCCAGTTTTCTTCACAGCCTCTCTCGCGCTGTGTCAGCTATTCATCTTCGATCTCAGAGTCAGAATCCGACAGGGGCATGACAATGAGTCTTTTGCCAAGCATCCAAATTTTGATCAACTGATGATAGGGATGATGCAATGGTCGTGAAAGTGTGAGAAATAGTCATAAGTTCCTTTTTTCAGTGCCGTTGTAACTTTGAACAGTAACTAAATGAAATGTTGTATGTCAAAGACTGCCTGTAAATAGATGAATGAAGTGAAACGTTTTCGGTTAATTCAACTGATTGCAATTTTCCTCCCTTAAATCTAATGTAATATTGGGTTAGAGAATAGGGATTGCTAAATAAAATAATAAATAATTTTTGGGGGGAGAGGAGGAAACAATTTGGGATGGGGGGTTAAGAAATCAAGATGGCAATCATGATAAATACAAAACATTTACATATTTTACAAACAAAAGTCTACAAGCATGCTATTTCTCTCTTATCTGTTACTCTAATGGCATAAAGTTTCAGGAGAAGATTTAAAAAGAAAAACAAAATAATATGGAAATAAGACTAATAAAAATGTATCTCAAATACCCAACTTTCAGAATGTTTGAATCATCATCCAGTGTCTGTAGAGATGAAAATTATTATGATCAAAATTTACGATGAAATTCCTTCGTCACCCAAATGCTGCTAGAGTACTTAACTATAGGGGTCTCCCTTACATGGATTTAGATATGACTTGATATACTTGTCTTGTGTTTATTATTGTAAGATTTACATGAGGTTAATGAGATTACACCGTAGCAGCTGTCAGCCCTTGTAACCGGGCTCAGCTGTGCATCAGCACTGAGGTATGCTGCAAGGATAATTTGAATATATCCAGCCCATCTTCACATTGTGTGTGTGTGTGTCATTGAAGGCAAAGGATTAGTTTCAGTATGAAAGGGGATTCCTACTGTTATTGGGATTTTTAAAAAAAACAACATTTGTCCCTTTTCAATGATTTGAAATTATTTGGCTCCCATAGTGATCACTAGACCTTTTATTAAACGCATTCTGGAATATTTATTGTTCTTAAGCATTTTGTCTTAAGACATCTAACAGGACTGAAAAATGTTGTAGAGACATTGAGTAATTATAATATGATTTAAGAAAGTAGTGTTGTCTAGCTGACTTTCTCTGAGCTTAGAAATCTGTTTATATTTCTGGAATTAAAGATGAATTCAATCACCTATAATATATAAATCAGAGGTGGGTTCCTACCTCTTCTATCCAGTTCTATAGAGTACATAGTAACTCTGCGATTACGTCATGGAACCGGTTACTTTGGTGGCTCCATGGGCGTAGCCATTTTGGATTTTGCTTCTGCACATGCGCAGACGCTATTTTTTGCTTACCACGCACACGCGCTGCACTTTGCGCACGCGCTCGAAGCATAACCCTGAGCAAACCGGCAGCAAGAAGATTCAGAACCCACCTCTGGTATAAATGCATTATTTTTCTTATCACCACAGAACCTTGCAAGGCAGAATAAGATCTGTGATAGTTTGTTATTGCTTCTGCTTAATAAAAACAGAACAAAAGCTTGAAGCTGTTTTATCCTTACATTGCCAGTTGCTTTATTTAAATTCATAGTCCGCAGTAATTTGAGTAATAAACCAACTTGGCTAATTACCATTCTTCTTATGATTTACAATTCATCATAATTTATTTCGTAAATATACAGTTGATTTTCACTTTGAAATTAACGATATTATTGTGAAACCTAAATACAGCTCAGTTAAGCTCCTCCCAACTTAATACTTCCTTTCCATATGTTGAGATTGCATTGATCAATATTCCAAGCCAGGATGGCATTCTACTAGCTGAGAACAAATTGCATATCAAAGAGTTGAGATTGGGAAGGTTGGATTATTTAGCATATTTAGGTAATCATCTTGTCTATTCATTTGTCTCTTGCAAAGATACAGCTTCATGTCTGAAATAAGTGAATAAGGATTTAAATGTGTATCTCTTTGGCTGACAGTGAATATATATATACTGGTGAGTCTTAACTGACCATTAACTACAGCATACATATGAAAATTATATCTCTGGATTGCTTTCAAGAGCCTCTTGTGATTTTACTTATTTTATACTTTAGATTTTATTTACTCTTTTTATGATTCTCATTCCCTTAATTGTTTCACTTGAAATTAGTACAACTGCTGAGCACTACTTCACTAATTTTCAACAATTCCACTACAAGTGGAATGTGAATATTACAAGATGTCACAGCAGTGGCTCCATTTTGGGTGATGATTTTATTATAGTCCTCCATTCAATAATCACAATATTTTGTAAGGAGTTCTGTTAGAGTAAGGCAGTGAATACTGAAAGAAAAAAAATCATAGAAAAAAACTTCACATTAGCTAAAAAATGGGAATCTAGCACATTTATTATGATCTTTACAAAAGAATAACCTTGAAAGTGTTTGACTTTCCACAGAAAATGTTGTGATTTTAATTTTGAAATCATTTGCATACTTAAATAAAGAAAATGTATACCATCATATTTAGACATTTGCTAAAGATTTTGATTGTCCATCTTAACAGAAATTTACATAATGGGAATAAAAAAACTCAACATAGTATCTATGTCTGTGCAAAGGGACTTTTTTTAATCTGTAAACTTGAGTTTGCGTGTGCCATGACAATAATAATAATAATAACAAAAACAAGTACTACAAACTAATGTCATGAAAGCGAAGATACAAAAATCCACCAACAATTCAAACTGCAACTATGCAACAACAAAGTCAAAACTGTTTCACATTTAATATGTGAATGCAGCAAAATTGCACAAACTGGTTACAAAGCTAGACACGATCGAGTTGCCAAATTAATCCACTGGTCATTATGTAAAAAATATGACTTACCTGTATCCAAAAAGTCATGGGAGCACAAAGTGGAAAAAGTTACCAAAAATGAGAAGGAGAAGATCTATGAAGAATAAAATAATACAATTAGCAGAATAGTGTAAATACATTACTAAAATAATACATTTAATATAATGTAAAATTTAATAGGTTGACCACTGATAGAAAGTCTACCCCCAAAAAAAATTATTTTAAAAAAATTAGTTCACTTTAAGAAATTGGACTTGTAAATCAGGGGACCATCCTTAGATTATGGGGCATCCAGAAGTTTCCTGAATATAACTCAGAAATGTATAGAAAAAAACTAAGCATCAGATTGTTTCCAGCCTTGGCACCTTTAACATGTGTGAATTTCAACTCAATCCCATACCTCGCTGGAGAATTCTGGGAGTTGGAGTTCACAGATCTTAACTTTGCCACGGTTGAGAAACCCTGAACCATTTAGTTATACTGAATTAAGAGTAAAAGAAACTTTGGGCTTGGAAGTGAAGAAAGATTCAAAATCCCAAACAATTGTTAACCTCAATACAATGTAACAATAAAAATATAACAATGCCTTGCTCCGATTAGATGTAACAAATGTATTATTCAATGTTCAAACATCACAAATAGCAACAACAAAAATAATCAGAAAATAATCATAGACCATTCAGAACACCTATTGTGCCTTTAATTTTATTTTTACATTCTGTTTACGTATGATAATTGATGGCAGACTAAATAGTGCATATTAAATTAAAAACACAACTGATCTTTTGAACTCAATTTACATAATTCTAGCAATAATTGTTGAAGGCCATCATCAAATACCCAGAGCTTAAATTTAGTAATGTGAGTTATATAAAGGTGGAACAAGTTCACAAAGGACAATAAATAGATGTTCTCTGACAATTATCAGTATGTCCTACACTATAAAAACACATGTATACATAAACATATTTTTGCATACCTTTATTCTAAATGTATCTTTTTGGATTATTCCACCTTCCTGCTAAATGCAGACATTTTTGTCTGATAGCTACGTATCAGAATAAGCCAAAAGAAAATGGGGAGAGAAAGGGAGGGGAAAACATTAAGCTCAAGAAAATGGCTCAGCAGAAGTACCGTAAGTAATAAAGCCTTTTCCCCACTATAAGCACTGCAACAAATCAGAGTGCTCACATTTTTATTTTTTAAACGTATAGGAGACAACAATCATGAATTTGCCATTGGGCATATTTAGAATTGTAGAACTCTAGAGAAACCATTGATATAATTTCTGCTCAGTGCAGAAAACCAAATTTAACTTTCTCAATGTGCATCTCTAGCCATCCAGTGAAGAGAAACCCACGTTTTTCTAGGAAACTGGTTTCACTGTCAAAACTATCAAGATTTTTTTCTTTTAAAAAGATTTAACCACTGCCTATCTCCCTATAGCTTGAGACCATCGCTCCATGTCCTGCATTCTAAGAAATAGAGAATAAGTGTTTCCCTTTATGGGAGATATCTTCAAGTATTTGGAATGCTTTCGGATACCTTTTTTAATCAACTGTTCTCAAGGCTAATCTCACTTTCTAAGGTTGGTTACACTAAATTATAATGCTTTTTGCTGGCATGAGCATTCTACCTTAGATCTACAAGGAAAGAAAAATCTAAATAAGCTTTCCCAAATCTAAGATGGTTTGCTGGAATTGGGATGTGCAAACTATTGTTAACTGTCTATGGATTGTAAATGAAAATAATTTTAATATCATTACCTAAATCTTCTTAAAACCAGTCTTCTAAACTGGTTCCCTGTGGGATTGTTCTTTTCCTTTTTTCTGAGTGATCAGTAAGACCTAGAAGAGTTGGCGTGCTACAGTCCTGGTTGTAAATCATTGTCATTTTCTGGGGCCTTAAATGTGCACCTTGTCCGCAGGCGCCTGTCCTGTGGAACTACACCTTCCCAAGGTTCATATGGTGCTAAACCTGTTGGGCTTTCATACAGCTGTGAAACATTGGTACTTCCAGCAAGCCCTTGGATAAGGTGCACTGGCTTCCCTTATAGTGTATTCTAAATGTTATAATTGTTTTCTTATGGTTATCATGCCAGATCTATGCATTATATTTGCTTCATATTTTCTTATGTAGAGGAATACTGGTTTAAAACTGATGTTTTAACCCTGTTTTAAAAACATCACAGTTGCCCTGGAGACATCCAGTTGGGGGCTCGTTTTCATATCCCCAGCAGCAGCTGGTGTGAAGGATGGAAACTTATCCCGTTCAAACTCTCAGATTCTGAACAAGAGCTTGCTAACCTCAACCCAGTATCCTATCCAGTGGTGGGATTCAATTTTTTTTACTACCGGTTGTGTGGACATGGCTTGGTGGATGTAGCATGGCTTGGTGGACATGGCTTGGTGGGCGTGGCAGGGGAAGGATATTGCAAAATCCCCATTTCCTCCCAATCAGCTGGGACTTGGGAGGCAGACAATAGATGGGGGCGGGGCCAGTCAGAGGTGGTATTTATTGGTTTTCCGAACTACACAAAATTTCCCCTACCAGTTCTCCAGAACCTCTGATCCTAACCACTAGAGCCATTACTGGCATTAATACAATACAGAAGAATAAAATGATAACAGTCATTCACTTGGATTAACTAAAGCTTTTTGAATTGATGATTTGTAAAGGCGACACCATGTGTAATCTTGCTTTGTAATTATTGGAAATAATCTGATGCCATATCAAAACTTTTAGAGGTTTTAGTTTGAAGATTTAATGATGGTTTTATATGAATTGGACTTCAGATAAGCATTTGATTTATATGAAAGCATCAGCAAATCTTAAAATGAAAACCTGTGATGCTGTAATACAGATTAGGGTTATCTCTCTCTTTTTATATCTGATGAAGCTAAATCATGTGCACCTGATTTTCAGCATATTAGAATCTATTAAATGGAATCCCTGGTACAATATAGCCTATTCTGTGTAAATAAAGGTGACTGGATAATTAAAATACAAATGTAAGAAATTCAACAGTATTTATAACCCAAGCCTCCCTCCCTCCCTGCCTCCAGAAAGTAGGAGAGGTAGCTAAGAGGAACCATTTCTGATGACTATCTAATGTAGCATCTTCTTCACAAGTCAAGGAAATGTGCTCCAGTAGTTAAATCTTATTAGTGAAATCTGCATTCATCCTCTGTAGTCATTAATATTACTTTTTCTTTTTGGAGGGGAATACACATAGTTAGTGGTAAAATTAGAATATTTGTATACAGTGGAAGTCACTGATCTGGATTTAATGCTAAGCATAAGATCCTTCTGAAGCTAAATATGGCTTGTTCACTGAATTGTTATATATATTCAGAAAACTACTTGGCATGCTTTGATCATGGATCTACACAAAAATATAGATACTTACCAGTAAAATACTGGTATATCTTCTCGGGCAAATGATTATGAGTTCAGAAATGTTCCAGGGTTCCAGAAAATTCAAATAATTCAGGCTATGTTCAATCTTGGACAAATGATAGTTGAGGTTCATTTTAAAGTTTGCCGTGACTCTCATTACATAAATTGTCTTAGAGCCAAATTATAAAGCAACTAATTACCTGTACTGGCAATTACTTTTCAGAAAGTGAATACCTGTATTTGTTGATATAATACACATTGGAATGAGCCCTAAAATCCACATTATACATAAACAATTTCTCTCTTATAATAAATTTGTATTCAGGAATTAAACATTATCAGTACTGAACATACTAAAAAAATCCCTAAGTAAAGGATAAATCTCTCCTTATTTCTTAGACTGCATCCTATTTTACCTAGGACTGCTAGAAATTGTATTTCAGCAACAAATGGAGAGTTACAAATTCCTCACACCTAATATGCTTAAATGCTGCATTAGATAATCATCAGAAATGGTTCCTCTTAGCTACTTCTCCTACTTTCTGCAAGAAGTAGGAAGGTAGGTAGGTAGGTAGGTAGGTAGGTAGGTAGGTGGGTAGGTAGGTAGGTAGGTA
>JANHFT010008205.1:26756-40068 GCA_032467955.1 Pseudoxenodon macrops | reverse complement strand
TTTTTATTGCTGGCTGTGCACCGCCCTGAGTCTTTCGAGAGAAGGGCGGTATAAAAATTTAATAAATAAAATAATAATAAATAATACAGAAAAGAAGTGGAGTTTGCATCACATTAGAACACCACCACTTTTTATCATTTGCTTCCTGTTGATTCTCTAACCACCACCCACAAAAACCGCTATCGATAAGCACTTATATCTCACTTCAGGGCAAGTTCTATTTTTGACCCTACCCCAATATCCATGAAACCTGAATGTACCATATTTTTCCATGTATAAGATGATACTTTTTCTTTAAAATATTTCCCTAAAAATAGAGGGGCGTCTTATACATGGGGGGCCGAGAGGAGAACCAACAGCCAAACTGATCCTGGGTGAACCGGTTGTTAAATTAACCCACCCACCCTGCTATCAAAGTGCATCCTGGGTGGTGTGCTGCAATGGACAAGCAGGAAATGGAGTAGCTGGCACGAGGGAAGGAGGAGGAGCAGGGAGAAGAAAGAGAGAAAGTGGCTTCCTCCTTCCCCTGTGCTGGCTACTCCATTTCCCATTTCTCCATTGCAGCACAGTGCCATGCTGCAGAGTTTGACCCACTCACCACTGCCCAGATGCCTTCCCTTCCCCCAAATATTTCTTTGCCTACCTAATTTCTAGCTCTGTCACGTTTCTCCATCGCATTTCTCATCATCATGTGCAGGGAAAAAAGTTAGTGGGACTAAAAAAAAACTCCAATCAATTCCAAAGTGAGGGCATCTCTGAGACCCAGGCACTGAAATGGGCCTGTTTTTCTCCAGCAGTTGCCCAGGCCCACCGGAGGGAAGGCAGGCATCTACCGGCACTTAAATGCGGTGGCAGCTCCGGTTGGGAAGTGGCAGCCAGAATGGGTGCTGCAGGCAGGAAGCCCGCTTGCTTCAGCACCCTCCCAGACCCTCTGGCGTTCCAGCGGTGCTTTGGCCGTGGCAACGCTGCCGCCTTATGTGCAGGTCCTGCCCCCACCCCCTGAGACAGTTTTCACCTGATTTCTGAGTTTTGGGTAAGAAAAGTGTGAGGGGGGCATCTTATAGACGGAAAAATACGGTACCTCATTTGTCTCTGCTTATATCATTTGCATTGCTATATAGTTATGATATAAATGGATACAATAGGGTGCAGACCCAACAGTTGTCCAAATATGTCTTAGAAACAATAGGCTTGTCTGTTATTTGTGTGTGTGTGTGTGTGTGTGTGTGTGTGAAGTACATCTGAATGTTTTGGTCTGAAGGCTGTGACATTGAGGTTTCTCTGCAGGTTTGTTGATGTTATTGGTTAAGGTTGTGTTACCTGTATGGATTGAATGCCCAGTTTAACTGGAGAAATCATTTCATTTGCCAGGGAGATTGATTGATTGATTTACAAGCGAAAGCCATCTTACAGAGAAAGAAGCTAGAGTAGATCTTTTCAGGATCACAGGCCTTCTCCAACCCGCTATTTGCTTTATTATGAAGGCATATAACCTCTTTTTATCAGTCCCAGATTTCCTTGTATTTCAGTTTAATGGATGATTCCACACCTTGTGTGAGAGGAAAATGTCTTGCTGTCCATGTATTCCATTATGTTTAAAAATAATTTCATATACCGGTAGATCACAACTGACCCCAAAATTTCTGTTGTTAAGTAAGACATTTCTTAAGTGAGTTTTGCCTCATTTTACAACCTTTCTTGCCACGATTGTTAAGCGAATCACTGTAATCTAGACGTAATTGGTGGTACCTCAAATCAATATCCTTCCAATGCTGATGTACATACTGTATTTCAGACCCTACCTTCAAATATATTAGTTAATAAATGATCAAGCAGACAAAAGTGGAATTGATTAATTAACTAAGCCAAAGAACAATAGCAATAGTTTATGTAAGAAAAGTATTACCATATTTGAAGTTACATTTCTCAAGGAGCTCATGAGCTCACACTCTTTTTTAATTTGGAAGACTTGGCAAAATACTGACAGTGTTGATTATTGTAATAAATTTGCTTTCTTTCTTTGTTTTTGAAGGACCCTTGTAGAATGGTGTGGTTTCTAAGATGTATAAAAACTTTTTTTTATCATTGTCATTTAATACAAATAGGAATATCATATAAGACACATAAATATCCAGGACTTATGGGAAATTTACAAGATATATTTTTTAACCTCTGATTTACATGTGATTAATATTTCAAAATTTTGGGAGGATTCTTTTTATGAAATAAGCCTTGTGACTAAACAAAAGACTGAATACACTCCAAGGTTAGATTTGCTACATATATTCAGTGATAAGAGTGGAAAAACAGAAAACTGAGAAGGGCTTATATTCTTTCTATCATTAGTTAAACAAATTATTGCTCAGCATTGAAAAATGCTTGATAATAATTCAGTTCAACTGCAGCTAAAGAAGAACTAGTTGAAAAGGGTTTTTTTTAATGTTGGAGAAACAAAATAGAGAAATATATCTTTATAAGAAACAATGTAATTTTGTTAAGCAAGCAGTTAAGCATAAAGATTATCAGGATTTGTAGAAAAAATGACAGATTTCTACAAAATATGAAACAGATGAATAAATAATATTGTACTGGACTTATATCTCCACAATGAAATAAAACTAATCATCCATCAGGGGATTTTATTGCCTCTAGCAGCTCAAACTCAGGCATCAGCCCAACATACACTGTAATAAAGACAAAAGCAAATAATCATTTCAATTTCCTTGAATTCTTTAAGACCCCCTGTTAGTACTTCAGTTGCCTAGTGATCTAACAGTCTCTTTGTTTGGTTTCCTGTTTAGAATATTGTAATAATTGTTGTGCATCTTAATGTGCTTGCCATTCTTTTGCATAATAATAACACTGATATGTTCTTATAATTGCTTGGATTCTTCACAAACCTTTTCACTGTGTAAATTATTTATTTATTTATTTTGTCAAGCATGTATAAAATAATAGTTATAAGTATAAACATGATTATGAATACAGGAAATGGATACAAATAAATGGGGACAGTAGGGCAGGGACGGTAGGCATTCTTAGGAATGGGGTGAGGTCAACAGTAGACAGTCTAAGGTTAAAGTTATGGGGGTTTGGGGATGAAACCACAGAGTCAGGTAGTTCATTCCAGGCATTGACCACTCTGTTGCTGAAGTTGTATTTTCTGCAATTGAGTTTGAAGATTGTATCTATTGTGTACTCGTGTATTATTGCGGTTGAAGTTGAAGTTG
Source organism: Pseudoxenodon macrops (assembly GCA_032467955.1). Lineage (NCBI taxonomy): Eukaryota > Metazoa > Chordata > Lepidosauria > Squamata > Pseudoxenodontidae > Pseudoxenodon > Pseudoxenodon macrops. The sequence continues at coordinate 36,838 of JANHFT010008205.1, read as the reverse complement.
AAGTAGTCATTGACAGGTAGGACATTGTAGAAGATAATTTTATGTACTACACTTAGGTCAGACCGAAGGTGTCACATTTCTAAGTTATCTAAGCCCACAATTTCAAGCCTGGTGGTAAGATATATAAGGTATTCTGTTGTGAGCAGAGAAGACTCTTCTCGTGAAAAACTCTGGACTCGCACAATTGTATTAATGTCTGATATGCAGTGTGGGTTCCAGACAGATGAGCTATATTTGAGAATTGGTCTAGGAAAGGTACTGCAAACTAGTATGCCCTAGTTTGCAATACAATATTACCAGAGAAGAAGCTTCGCAAGATTAGGTTAACAACTCTCAATGCCTTTTTGGCAATGCTGTTACAGTGAGCTCTGGCACTTAGATCATTAGAGTTGAGTACTCCAAGGTCCATGAGTACTCCAAGGTCCTTGACAGAGTGAGGGTCATCTATGAGGTTGTATCCGCCTAGCTTGTGTTTGGTGTTCTGATTCTTTTTGCCAATGTGTAAGACAGAACATTTGTTGGTTGAGATTTGGAGTTGCCAATTGTTTCACCATTCTGACACATAGTCAAGATCTCCTTGTAGGGCAGCAGCATTGTCTGTGGTGTTGAATAGTTTTAGATCATCAGCGAAGAGAACGCAGTTGCTTATAATATGATCGCAAAGGCATTTTTGTGAAGTATGAAGAGTCTGGGTCCTAAAACGCTGCCTGGTGAGACACCGCTGTTAACAGGTGCAGCGTTTGTAGGGCGTTCTCTATTTTGACTACTTGTTGCCTGTTTGACAGGAACGCAGCTATCCACTTATTCAGGGATACGGAAATGCCATAATGTAAATTTTTTTTACCCTGGTCGAGTTGTCATGGGGCAGTTCTCAAATACCTCATGGCTACACACTCTACCATAACCTGAGGTAACTACATTAGTCTCTCTATTGGCATATCTGACCATTAAGAAAAGAATGGCACAAATTATTTGTTTGTTGTCAGGGGAATTAAAAAAACCAAACTTTTATTATGGCCTTTGTAGTACAATTATATTACAATAAAAATGTATAACCTACAATTATTTATATATATATATTTAAAAATAGATAAAATGCAATAAAGTTATACAAAATCAGTAAAGTAGTAACAATAATATAGATAATGGCACAATCACACTAATGTATACAACTCTTCAGATGTTAGGTAGAATGGATAGAAAAAATGTCCCAAAATCTGGTGTTAAGGGATCAAAATATCTAAAGATGGTGGCTGTGTTCATCAATAAGTAGCCCTCAGTTAGTCAGCACCAATTGGTACCCGCGTCTCCATCACTAAATGTCATGGTTGCTAAGCAGAAAATCACATGACAGTGACAAGTTTACAACTTCACTTCCTAATTAGTCATTAAGGGTATCACCTGGAAATTTCATTTGAGTGCAATTTGCAGTATTGCTTCCACATTCTCCATTAACTGTGCTCTTTCTACAAATAGCCATCACATAACATGGGACACTGTGATAGTTGTAAATATGAAGATTGGTTGCAGAACTGGTTTGTTTTTTTACATTGTTGTAAAAATGGTCACTAAATGAGACTGTTGACAAATGTGGACTAGTTGTAATTAAAACTTTCCCTTTTTATAAGTGCCGTGTGGTCCACAGAAAAATATTTGGAGCTTTAATTGTGTGATTACTATTGCCATCTTGGCTTTTCTGCCATCCTTCCCCACAGACTCCGTGGTTGTTGCCAAGCAATTGACTTGGATGTGTTACCAGGAAGTTACCAGGAGCTCAGCTTGATTCAAAGAAGTTTTGAACTTTATCTTAAAACTTCCCTACAGTTCAATTCCAGTGAGCCTAACATTTGTGCAACTGAAAAGCACAGAAATAGGACTATGTAATTTTAGAAGCGGTATTTCTAAACTATAAACAGAAAAACAAGTGAGAATGGCATGCTGTTTTCTTCCTTCTGTTGTTATTTTTTTCCCCTGAGTTTGGATGCCTTCCTTCAACTTACAGCTTTAGCTATCACATCTGATAGATTCCCATGAATATAGCATGGAAATGATGACGAATATTGTAATTGAAAAAATATTTATGTAACGGGGTACATGGAAACTGTAAATTCTAAATTTCTTTCTTAAACCTACGTTTTTAAATCCTACATTAAACAATCTGTCCTAAAAAAAAAAGCTGAATTATATGATTTCCCCCCCTGAATCAATGGTTTGTGGCTCAATAGTTCACCAACCAGTGTATTTGTGTAGTTATATATTAATCAATCACATGAAGACTCCCCTGTAATTAGTTCCAACATTGTTTGTATTTTTATTGTTGTCAAAGGCTGTCTAAGAATGCAAGTACACAGCAGTATGCAAGCTTGAATACACTTCATGTCATGTAAAATCATATAAAAATGTGTTGCCAAATATCCACTTCTGGAATATATCCCAATATGGATTCATTTTCTTCATACAAAATTTATTTATTTATCTGATCAATTTATATCCTTGCTCTTCTCACATAAGTGAGTCTGAGGTGCAATCTTTTCTTCTCCAACCTGCTTATTCTGTTAGCCTGCTCATACCAGGATTAGTCCTTCCTTCCTTCCTTCCTTCCTTCCTTCCTTCCTTCCATCCTTCCTTCCTTCCCTTCCTTCCTTCCTTCCTTCCTTCCTTTAAAATCTGTCTTGTATGAGTGGCACTGTTTGCAGCAGATACATTGCCATTGTTATATTCCTATTACAATTGATATTTAAAATAAAAACAAGTTGATTTAAGAATCTATTACTAATCTTTACACCATTCCATACACTCAAATGTTGGTTTAACATTCTTCTTTTGCTAGCATAAATAAAGATATAACATGAGTGGCATAAAATATTCCAAATATATCATATGTTTTGTCCCATACTACATAGAACAGGAGTTCAAAAAATTGGTTTGTTTCTGGATCCAAAGAGAAAAATATGTTTCCTTCCACTAGTTATCATTAGCCTGGAGTCTTTCATTGCCACACTTACCTTTTCAGTGCTCATTGAGCAGGGGGAATTCTCTTTAATCTTGTTTAAAACTATTTGCATGTCTGAAAGTATTCTCCCCCCTGCATCACCTTTTTTCCTGATGGTGCGCATAAGCCTACCGTCCCTGTCCTAATGTTCCCTTTTATTTGTATACATTTCATGTATTCAAATCATGTTTATACATATATATGTTATCTACTACGTGTGTGACAAAATAAATAAATAAAAGTTTTCCAGAAATTAAAAAGAGAGGTGGTGAAGGAAGCAAAATACTTCCAGACTTGCACAATTCTGTTAAATGTAACCTTACAATAACGTTCCTGTTCGTGCTGCTTCTGAAATGCTTATCAGACCATTGCCTCTGTTTCCCCCCTGTCCCCCAAGGTCATTCCCACATACCATCACAGGCAGGAGAGGCATGATTCAGGTATTGCTAATTAAAGAAGGTCACCTTGCAAGATTCAGAAAGTGGTCCTTTTTCTATTGTAGTGCCTGCCCTTTTTCTCATCACAGATGTTCCCCAACCTTACTGGCCTTTCAAAAAAGGCCACTGAAGACTTACCAGGCCAATTTTCTTTTTGATTGGGTAGCTAGACCTATGGGGCAGTTTTTATTTCTTAGATATGCTTTATATTGGCAGTCATGGTATGTTTTATAAGTTGGTGTTGTCTGATTTTTGTTCAGTCTTATGGTGTTTATTATCTATTACTAGATACCCAGAGCCCTTGTTGTGAGATGGCATTCATATAACTCTAAGTATATAAATAAAATCCCAAGAAAACAATTAATATGCCCTGGACTTAATCTTCAGAATGAGGTTGGATAAGTGAGAACAAGATGGAATTCCATCCAGATCAAATGGAGATGCAAATGGCAAAGTAAAAGCTGGTCTCTGGGCTGAACTTCAGTTTACTTAAGATGGGCTTGGAGAAGAAATTGTTTGCAGTTTGGAAGGACCTCTTGAGCACCAGCTGTCACAGGATTTACAAGTAGTATCTGTAGTGTATTTGCATAATTATAGATGATGCATTAATTGCACCCCTTCTTAAAATGACCGGAGCTAGCATCAATTCTCCATCCCTTGGTTTTAGCGATTATTACAATATGCTGTAATGTAGAACCACTCTTGCAAACATTAGGATATCAAAATGGGTGCAAAATAGGGTAGGTAGGTGACCACTGCAAGACCTAGAAATTACATGTGTATATACTATGAGATTTTCACTTGCTTCAGTTGTGTGGCAGGTATAATTCAAAGTGGTGCTATTGATCTTGAACTCTGCTGTACCAGCTCACTGCCTATGGTTCTCTTCCAATTATTTAGATCCCCCTTTCTGGCAGGGTTATTATCATCTGGTATGTAGGAAAGACATTCAAGGGTATGGGACATGGTTTGCTCTCCTATTTCCAGATTTCAAGAATATGATAGTGAATTAATTTCCTTATTTAATTTTAATTTAGATTTTAACTGGTTTTTCCCCCCAATCATTGTTAGCCATCTTGGCTATTAAAGGGGGGGAAAAGGCTAGCTGTAAATCAAATAAGTAAACCTAACATCTTATGGATAAGATTTTTAAAAAACATATTCTGTATTGGCCATGCAAAATGTGTGTGATATTTTGGATTTAGCATTAAGAAAGAGTAAACAGAAGCAAAAATTACAGTATACAAACTTGGAGATAAAGCACAAGAAAAGCTTTAACCTATTACAGAGTTTATAAAATTACATTCGAAGTCAACCTACTAGCTTTGTTCATGAAAAGTTTTACTTGAGAAAGTTGTTCATCCTTGATATAAACGAATTATCTCCTATCTCATGCACTCAGTTGCTACCGTTTACAACAAATGAAAACTATTGAGCTTTAAGGAATAACTTTTCATGCTATAATGATTTAACTGAAAAAATATGGATGTCCAGGAGTCATTGCGTCCCTATTTTTATTTTTGTAATAAAAGAATGTATCAATATGGAGCCATATATTATCCAGCAAGCTATGTTGATAAATGTGTCACACAAAAGAGATGCTGAAAGCTACATAAGATACAAACATTTATGTTATGGCCAATTTATGTGGCTTTCATTTTCCTTCATAAAGACCATTGATGTCATAAAAGCATACCCCACAGAGAGTCCAGGCTGAGTAAATAAACATGTGAGAATTTTATTATAAATGACTTTCAATAGGCTTTGTCTATGAGGTGTTCATTTTAAGGGAGTGAAGAGAAGATTTTTAGAACTTCATGTTTTTGTGTTTCAAGACCATCCTCCCCTCAGTTCATTGATTGGTTTTATAAAATAATGGTTACATGATTCGTTTGAGGCGAGTTTCATTATTTCAGAGGGAGTATATTTTTCAGCATCATGGAATCGTAGCACTGGCAATGACACATAATGTAGATTATTGCAACCATATTTAAAAGCTATGCATGCCAGAGTCAAAATAGACTTTGAAAATGGTGACCAAAGACTCCTCAGAGGCCAGGAATGGAATTTTACTGAGAGAGAACACAAAGAAGCAGGAGAAATGGTATTGAGGGGAGAGCAGCAATCTTTGGGGAAATAGCATTTGGTGGAGGAAAAAGCCCTTAAAAGGATAAACAACTTTGATGGAATAGCAATGAAGACATGGAAAGCATTCACAAAGCTCTCACTTGGGGAAGTAACCATCAGTGAGAAATAGCAATGAAGGGAAAAGTAGCACTTGGTGGAGAAATGGCATTTAAAACAATAAGCAGTGTTAAGGGAACAGCAGGAAGCCATTTCTAATGTTGGAACACCACATACAATGTAAATGGTTTTTGTACAGCTTTTTTGCCTTATTGAATTGAGGAGAACACAGACAGCATATAGAATAGAACAGAATAGAGTTCTTTATTGGCCAAGTATGATTGGACACACAAGGAATTTGTCTTTGGTGCATTTGCTCTCAGTGTACATAAAAATACAAGATACATTAATCAAGAATCATAAAGTACAACACATAATGACGGTCATGGGGTACAAATAAGCAAGTTTTGAAGAATCAGGAAAATGGGGAGGTACACATTCTTTAGCACTGGAGTCAGGAATTAAGAGTGAAAAAAGGAGAGAGCGAGAAGATTCAATATAGATAGGTAAGGAGGAGGGAAAGGAGAGAAAAAGCAAAAGGAAAATTATGCTGATCAAGGGTGTTATTAAAAAAAAGTCAGTATAATATGGTGGCTGTGGCAGTGTGAACAAAGCTCCACCTGTTTTTGGGGTGTGTAGGAAGAACTTTGATTGCAGTTTGACCCATTGTTAATGTTGCTTCATCAGAAAACATTCAGATTTGTTCAAAAGAACACCAAGAGCAGGAATCATTGCTCATTAAATGTTAAGTGAATAAACTGATGAGAGCAAGAAGGTCCCATCATATGTAATATTTATGTCAATAAGCTTTATGTCAGTTGAATCTTTAAATATCTTGGTACTTTTTCAAGGAGATCATTAGGAAGGACTTTATTGAGGTTCTTTTAAAGCAGGGCTGTCAAACTCACGACCCTCGGGGCAGATGCGTTATGTGCTGGCCACACCCACGCCCATGCCCACTTTAGAGAAGGGGGAAAGAGTTGTGATACATCACGTGATTCGAGTTTGACATCTCTGCTTTAAAAGGTTATGCTTTTCTCCAAAACCACTGAGGAATGTGGTTTTGCAATGTGTGAATGTTGGTGAATATATGTTACAACTCTATTTGCTTGCAATGAAGCAGTGACATCACTGCTTCATTGTATTCACTTCCAAAGATACATCATAAAAAAAAACAACAACACCCTCTCCTACTCTGATCATTATGTTCTTGTGTTGAGGATCTCCTTCACTGACAGAGACACTGTCTTTACTTTATAACCTGACATAGTTCTTCAATTCTTAGTGGGACAATATAATCACTAGCTATTCATCATTTTCTAATGGATTTATAGCTTATCATTATGCAAATGAATATGTCTGTGATCCAGAAGAGATTTAGAAAAGCAAGCCCCATTCCTCCTATAGCTTTATACTTGGGGGAGGGGTCCTCTTAATCATAGCTTAATAATTAAGCCATCAAAGAAGGAGACCAACAGCTTGGGAGCATCGTTCCTTTACCAGGGTTACCAACTATATTGATATCAAATCTCCTTGGTGAATTTTTTCTTTAAGAAATGCACCTCTCAGCAGCATCTAGATTATGCTACTAAAGTGCACTTAAGACTCAGAAATTATTTCTCAATAATTTGTACCTATTTGTGTCTATGTACTTTGAAACTCTAAAGTCATTTGATTTAGGTTACAAGCTAAAATTGAAGTGCAATACCAGGTTTCCCCATAAACCTCAGTCCCTCTACTTTTCTGCTTTTTGATATTTTGATATACTGTAGGCCATCCTTCAAGTGGCCTACAGTATATCAAGATGCAGAGGTGGGTTCATACCGGTTCTATCTAGTTCTATAGAACTGGTAGTAACTCCGTGATGACATCACGGAGCCGGTTCCATCAGCATCTCTGTGGGCGCCGCCATCTTGGATTTTTTTTGCTTCTGCACATGCACAGAAGCTAGTTTTTTATTTCTGCATGTGCACACATTTGCGCGCTTCACACGCGCACACGCAGCACATCCCTGAATGAACCAGCAGCAAAAATATTCACAACCTAGCCCTGCCTACATGCTTTAGTTTTTCAGGCTTTAGCATCTTGGCAGGGTTCTAGTTGTATATTTTTGACAGCCATCTTGACTTTTATATCAAGCAAATCAATCAAGCAAATTCCTGCAACTTTGCATGTCTGCAGGTGATTGAAAATGGATACAAAAATCTTTTTAAAACCTTTATTTCTATGTGTAGCTATGTTACTACTTGGTGTATTTTACTCCAGGTTTGGGGGGGGGCAAAAGCACTGAATTTTGAAGCATGAGAAATAACACTGAGAAGAATGAAACTAATGGCAACCATTTTTGAGTTTTTTTTTAAATTTTCTGTAATTTCTGAGCTGAAGTGGGGCAGACTTGGGAAAACTAATCCATTTCTAATCAAAACTCATTATCTTTTGGTGGCACTTAAACACTGCAATCATTTGTACTCTTACTTGGGAATAAAACTCATTGACTGCTGTAAAGCGTAATGACTCTTAATTGTAATTGAATGTTGTTTCTATACATTCTATGATTCTGTATTGTAAAAATATATGATGCGGTGATGATACTGAATTATTAATTATGTAATTATAAATTATTGTTAATAATAATACAGTATACATAAATGAAACCAGGAATGCCTATGTTGCTATATCTCTTTGCATACAGGCTTTACAACTGTGAATTAAAACTATCTATAGTTATATTAATAACTATATTATTGTTCATAATTGTATTCATTCATTCATAACACTATTCATTTTAATATGAATAATATGAATAAAGTTAATAGTCATGTAATTGATATTTTTAGCATTTAATAATAATAATATCAAATATACCTAGTCAGCCTTCTAGTAAATGTGGTTCCATGTTGCTTACTATCTAGTTACTTTAAATGTTCTTCTGAGCACTTTCTTTTTCCTGGAGCAAAATTCAGTAGCATGTTTCAATTTTATTTTTGATAGTTAGTGCCAATGTTCAGATGTAAAGTATTCCTTGAAGAAAGAATTAACTTTTCACAAGTTTGAAGCCATTTGATTTTTGCAGATTCATTAATTTTACAGGTTTCCTTCTTTTATACCACAAATAATATGCAATTCTTCATTTTTTTTCAAGGAAGCCTGTTTTCTAAGGAGCTAAGAATGAAATATTACGCAATAGTATATTTGGTTAGAATTCCCTTATTCCATGCTGTTTCGGAATGATTGGAGCCAAATAACCTAGAGCTGAAGAGTACTAATTGAAGGAAGTTGTCTCTCTTCTGGTTGGTTATCATGTCATAGAGTCTGTGTTCTTTCTTCCTTTACTTTGTGAATTATGCACTTTCTGAAGAGATTAGGGCAGGTTGCCATATCCTTCTTGATATACAGCCAGTGGTGCCTTGACATTATTGAATATAATGTGCTGAGTGACTTAGTGGTTCCTGACCCTGGGCAGAGTGTTAAGTATGCTTCTTCCTCTACCACACTTTCAACTTTACTGTGTGCTGCCCCCAGCACACATATACTAGGTGTGCATGTATTTTTAATGATCTGGGGACATTCTAAAGTTAACTGGATGGCCGCATGTGCAGGTTTTCCAATTATTCCACTTCATTTGTTTCTTCTGTTCTCAAGAAAATAAAATTTCGGAGGAGAAATAGCAGGGATTTTAGTGAACCCAAGGGGTATTATTCCCCTCCCCCCATTGGACTTAATCTCAGGTGACGGGCAGAAGAAAAAAAATGCTTCTGTTTATCTATTAGAATGACTTGCAGTGCCTTTACCACATCCTTTCTATTTTTAATTTGATATTTTCTGTGTATAATGGGGAAGAGGAAAAGATTAATCCAACTGTGTGCTTCAAGGATATAAGGTAAATCAAATAGGGCTCTGCTATCAGGAGGTTAGACCACCACAGTTCTGATCTTAAAAAAAAAAATCAAGCACAGTGTTTATTGAATTAATCACTCTGTTTCAGTTGTTTAATGCACTTATACTTTAGGAGCACAATTAGAGTTGAAAGTTGCTTAGAGTTTATCTGGTATATCACTTTGCCCAGATTTGAAATGTAGAATGCTGATATAGGATTAAGCTGGCTCTACTTAAGGATCTCCATCTCACCGTCTGCATAGATAGTTTGTTCCATTCTTTAGCAGTTTTCAAACATTTTAATTACATGCTTAGCTAAATTTGCTTTTCCCCTGAATCAAATTTGGTGCAAATTCTTAGAACCCAGGAAACAAAAAGGAATATTTCACAGGCCGCATTACTATACAAGGATATATATCCTTGACATATCATTGGAGGGTGGAGGTGAATACTTAAAATCAAAGTTTCCAACATGATATCTGGAAATGGCTATCAGATGACAACACCACAACAACAATGGATGAAACATGTAACCGTGATACCCATTGTCATCGGGGCACTTGGTACCATGTCCAAGAATTTTATAAAACACA
>JANHFT010008205.1:0-12502 GCA_032467955.1 Pseudoxenodon macrops | reverse complement strand
CACTTAACAAATGTGGCAAGAAAAGTCGTAAAATGGGGCAAAACTCACTTAACAAATTTCTCACTTAGCAACATAAATTCTGGGCTCAGTTGTGGTCATAAGTTAAGGGCTACCTGTAATAACATTATTTGAAAGACTCAGGTTAATCAAAGGAGATGTTGCTATTTTTAAAAAACTGAGATTTTCTTAATATAAAGCTTTTCAAGTTAGATTTGCCACCCAATGTTTTCTCTATTTATTTTCCAGCTTACCAAGATTTCAGTGCTATGATATAATAAATTTAAAGGCTATGACAAAGCAGGTATAAATTTTAATATTCCTTATTAATAACCAAGCTAGGATAAATGTTCAATCATAAATCTAAAAGTGTAGAAGATTAGACTAACTTTTCTGAGTTCACACAATGGAAATCTAGCAGGATTTCCTTGCCAAAAAAAAGTAATCCATATTTGTAAATTGTATAAAACAATGTGATGGAATAAATATAGCCTGCCTACAAAGGGATCATCATAAGAGACCAAAATGCTCATATCGAGACAAGGCAAATGAACATGAAAAAATTTTCACATAAGCAAAAGGAAAATGGTGAATAACTAGGAATTTTTGCCGATTTACAAAAAAAATAAAATGTGATGAACACCTGCTTTGAAAAGCTAGCAAGGAAAGTCTGTTCTTGGGAAACCAAGACTGCGATCAATCACACACTGGGTAGTAAGGATCAATTCATCACAAATATTGAAGTATGGCATGAGTCAACATTATCCTGTGGACAGTGACCCACAGGATAATCCAAACAAACTTCAAACCCCATCTCATTAACAAGTCTCAAAAAATATAACATACATTTCTGCTTGAAAGATATGCAGGTAGTCCTCAAGTTATGACAGTTCACTTAGTGACCCTTTGAAGTTATGTAATAAGTCCCCCCAAGTATTTACCACATAGTCCCAAAATTATAAATGCTGCAGCACCACGGCAGTGGTTCACTCTTACAAACGACTGCAGAGGCACTGTAAAATTCACCCTGCCTATTTGCCCCCACACACCCTACAATTGCTTCCCCCCTGCCATGCCAGATTCACTTACCTTGTGAAGATCTGTCTCCTCTCTGCCACTTTCTTTGAGAGTGGGACGATTTCATTTCCAGAATCTATCGGCTTGCAAATCCTTTTTGCATGCCGAGAGTGAAATGTTCTGAGCACTGTGATCTCATGGGACTTCAGGCCACAAGATCACAGTGCCCAGAACATTTCATTCTTGACGGAAAACATTTGCAAGCCAACAGGACATTTTGAGGAAGTGATATCGCGTTTAGTGAAGGTGTGGGTGAAAGCAGGGAGTTTTCCCATTCATTTTATGTTATTCACTCCAACGAATCCTCAGGTTATGAATGTAATTGGCAGGCTCCATTACATTCGTAACTCAGGACTACCTGTATCTTGAAACAAAGATGGCTTATAACACAAAGACATCATTCATTCAACAATCTGAACAGCTCATAAAAATATGTTAAAAAAGGGAGTCTCAAAAGCAAAAGATTGAAAAAAACAATTGAACAAAGCTATCACATTAGGAAATACAACTCTTACTAAAGAGCTCAAAGCAGAAATTATGTTCAAAAAGATTGCTCTGCAACATAAAGTGGTGGCCAAAAGTTGACAATAAACTTACTGAACTCTTGAAAACAACAGACATATAAAGTGCTGGAAAGAAATTAAACAGAAAACGGGGCTTTTTGAAAACTTTTGAGAAGAATGAGAGCATCACTACATCTGACTAATAGGAAGTTGAAGAATCATGTCAGTGTTTTCATATTGATCTTTTTTGCCTCAAAATAGCCACCAAAACTTCATCATTCACATCAGTTTTCAGTGATATCCAAAACTAAACTAGAAAAGATTCTCTATGCAATTCAACAGCCAAAATCAAGAAGAGGCCAGATGGTATTGCCATAAAAGTCCACAAAGCACTTATGGTAAAACAGGATTGCCTCAATACAATTGGTGCTTTATTTAGATAATATTCCTAAAACCTGAAAAACAGAGCTCTAATATTCAAAACAGATAAACCAAAAAATACTTGCCAAATACTACCCAGTCTGCCCTTTTTTTTCTTCAGTCTACAAGCTTTTCACTTAAATTTTAGTGAACAGAATAGAGAGAAAAAAATTAAAAAAAACCACCACTCACCAGATCTAGCTGGCTTTGTCACCAGTAACCACTGACCACTCCATATAGTCAGCCATCTGGTGGAACAAGCAGAAGTCCATATGACTTTATGAGTTTGTTGACAATGAAAATAATTTTTGAACACAGAAATGAGCTCGGTGGTGAACATCTTAAGAAATCAAACCACTGATAAGACATAAACCTGATTGATTAAATTAATAAATAAGTGTTGCTCAATTGACAACACTCTCTTTTACTGCCCAATCAACCTACCTGTATATTGTAATGTCCAGGATGGTAACATAATCTTTTCAAAGTTCTTTATAGTGCATTTGAAATATTTTTCAGAGATGCAGCTACTACAATACACTCAATTCAAGCTGCATTTATTCAGGGTCATTAAACTTCTGTCAGTGTCAGATTATTAACTTCTATTGTTGCTCTAACTCTAAAAGAGATAAGAGGTTGCAGTTATAATTTCCTGAATACTGATATGACCCACTTCTTTTTGAAGAGGATCTTAAGTTAAATGGGATTTCTTGTGTTACTAAACTTCTTTTTAGTGTTGTTGGATTTCCTGAGAAAAATCAGGGTTAAATACTTCTTCTTTGTCACCAACACATAAAGAACATATGATATTTAAACTTTCAGTCCTTACAGCACAATTGATAATACATGTACAGAATCTATCAAGATATATGAAAAAGTGAAGTTGAAACATTTGTAGACTTTCAGCTAATACTTTCCAAATAATGGCAGACTATGCAACCATAGTAATATATTGTGACAATCTATTTTTGATTCTGAAGATAGCTGTTAATATAACAAAACAAATTATGATCAGAATTTACAGTATAGTGGGGACAACAGAGATTATTAATACTCATGTAATTAGATTTCTACTTTGACAGGATCCCACAAATTTGAGATTCAAAAACTCAAGGTAAATAGTTAAAAATTATGAAATGGATGGGAGTAAAATTTCTTTAGAACCTCCTTTGCTGATTATAGCCACCATATTTTAGTCTTCCTATTTGATGTTCACTAACTTTTCAGACTATCAAGGACTTTATTTGTCCTTCAGATTTAAGGCAGCCTTACACAACCAAAATTTCTCCAGATTTGTCTTAAATCATCTAGGTTTAAAAAAAAACACATTGATGTCATGATTCTACTAATGAATCATATATTGTGTCTTGTAGTAATGAGTCATATACTGTGCCAAAGTGATATATTTAACTTTTAATGGTCTTGCAATAAATCTATAAATATGGTATTTCACAATGTAAATGTTGAATAGATTGTTGGCTTTACAAATTAATAGCATTAGAGATATGTCTTGAAATAGAACAAATTATCTTAAAATTAGTTAGCAGAGAATATGCATTATAATTTCCCACTTAACATTTAACTATCTGTGCATTCATATATAATCTAAATGACTGCAAGAAAAGAAAAGGAATCAAAACATTAACAGAACATTTCAACATATCTGCCATTACTCCTGATTACCTGAATATCTATTTTCAGATTTAGTTGACAAATTAATTGATGATATAAGCTGCATATATGTGTATATGTGTGTGTTTTGGTCTGTTTTATAGCAATAATGTGATCAATCTTGGCATTTAACATGTCATTTTACCTTTGAAAATCTACAATTGTGAGACCTAGCAACTTTAGTATTGAGATTGACTGATTGTAAGTTACCTAGTGATTTTCAATGCATTGAAAGAAATATGTATTGCATGTGGTCTTATCAGGCTTTTACAGCATCTTCTATATAGATGCTTAGCTGTTTGTGTTAGCATAACGCAATTCAGTTCGCTGCATAATAAAGATAGAATGAAAAAGAAAATGCAAGCATTCTGGTCATTAGCTAAATATATCTTTGCTTTCCCCAAGCACACCAAATCCATTGTGTGCTGTCTAGTTGACCTTGATTTCATTATAAAATCATGTGCTGTATATTGTCTTTCAATTATGTTTTTCAATTTATTTCAGAAAAAAACCAATGCATTCTAAATATGTAAAGCAAATGAAGCTGGAATGTAATGTCAGAATACTGAACTGTTCTTTGCTATGATGATCTTGATGGATAGATGGCAGAATTGGAATATTTTGCTCACACGGTTATTGAAAGTGTATTAATGTCAGAGCAACCCCATTTATTTTTTAATACTGAAAAGGAACACCTTGAAAAATAGAAATTGTTTATATGGGAAAGGTGGGGATGCTTTGGAACTAGAGTTTCCCAGGGCAAGGAAGCCAATTATGTCAATAAGCCTTCAAGCACTAAGCTTCAGAAATACAAAGGAAAGGGAAAGATAAGGAAAAGTGCCTGATCTAAATTGCAATGAAAGAACTATACCTCCATATCAACAGAGTAAAAGCAGGTGCTTTCAGTTGTTCTATTAAGTTGCAGTAGTTTCTTATCTGACCATGTTATAGCAAGAATCTGGGTAGCTGGTGCCTAATTCAGTGTAGAATGCCTGATGGTTGGGATAGGATAGAATAACAAAATAGCAAACCTTACAGTTGCCTTTATAGAGACATCGCAATTATGAAACAGCCTTTCCAAAAGAAGTGAATTTAACACCAACCTCTGTAACATTTCTCGTGCCAGATGAAGAATCTCCCCTCCATTCTACGCTTTTAAATAGGGGTTTAAATTTTAAAATACAGCAGAAGGGAGGAAATACAGTTTTTATAAGTGTGCTTTAAAATGCAGGGTTGCGGAGAGATGATCTGACTTTTGAATTTTTGTATAATTTGCAAAAGTATTTTTTTTTAAAAAAATTTCTCCTTGTAATGGGTTATTTGACCTTACTTTTTTCTGAATTTATGGTAAGAAGGGAATATAAGCCTCTTAGAATCCTGAAGAATTAGAATGACATGTAAATCCCAGTGAAAAAAAATAAAAAGAAAGACTAAATACTGTATGTCCCAAATCTGGGCCAAGATATATAGACCATTTCAGCACACAATGCTTTATTCCATAGGTATTCCTTTGAAAAGCCAAAATAACATATCCCATGGAGGTGACTGTGAATTCCAAAGCTCCCACCCTAGGTAGGATTCTGCAGATCATCAAAGGATTGTGACACTTTAATTAAATATTGAAGGAGCACTCTCCTGAAAGTGCTTTGCAGAGCAGCATACTCCATTCCATTACTACCAGCAAAGTAGTCGCATTGCTTACTTTGATGACAACACGTGCCATTTCAATCAGCTACCAGAAGTTGACAGAAGATTCTTTTGCGAATCTGCAACACGTGCTCTGAAATAGAACTGCTGCACGAATCATTTTCTTTATTTTATGTTCAATGTTTTTATTTCTGGAATTCACAGGAGGATATTTTTAACATTACCGTGATTTACAACATGGACACAGTTAACAGTATCTTCAACACTTTCAGTGTAATGGAATGTGGGAATGGCCTTGGGAGACACGAGAGGGAGCCACAGACTGGACAACCAGTATGTAAAGGTGTCTTAAATCACAGATGGGTGTATGTGTGAGACATGGTAAATGTTTCACAAAAGACCCTTCCTAGTTTTCCAGACAGTAAAATGAAAAGAGAAAAAAAAATACTTTCAGTCTTGTGAAATTCTTTTCAAGAAATCTTACAATAAAATAGAGCTATCAGTCCTGGTTATGCTTCTTATCTGCACTATCTTACAAGGCTGAAACCATAGATGCAATTAACCCCTTCTTCTCCCCTATCTCCTTCCTTAATGCAATTATGTGTTCACATCAAATTCTGTCTGCAGAGAAATATGATCCCCTTAAATGCCTTTACTCTGTGCATCTATTGTTCAGATGATCCATCCATGCATAGCTGCTCCTCTTTTCTCTTACCCTCTGTGAACAATTAACGCTAAAGGAAAAATAGGCATAGAGACAAAAATGAAGGAAAGTTTGTGTTTCTCTCAGTATTTGATCCTAATCAACACTTTTTACCATTTTCTAGGAGAGTTTTAGTATTTACAGCATTCCCTGACTGGTTTATGGTGTGTGACTTATTTGACCTGATGCATATAACAGGATGCTCAGCTAGAATCTGAAAATACATTTTCAGTGCATTATTTTAACCTCTGACATTTAGGCAGACTAAAAATGTAGGCATCTACATTATCTCTACCTGTAACTGATACTTTACAATGAACATGTAAACAACAGGTGAACTGCTATTATCTAAGTCCCTAATTATTAGTGCTATCTATTGTAAACTGGCAGAAGTAACAGTATATATACATAAAAAACGTTTAACTATATTAAATCATTTAAGCAATAATGGTTTCCCTGTAAGCAAAATATCATATAACATGACAAAGATAATCACTTACAGTTTAGCTTTGAAAGGAGCCAATGTCATTAATGTCTATATTTTGACAAATTAGCAGATGTACAAAAAGGGGAGTGTAAAAACCCAGTAGCTTGTTTATTTATTGTTTTATTTTTGTTAAACTGGTTCTGGTTGTCTTACATATTTTTGCTTTTGTTATCCAATAGACACTACAGTACTAAATAAGTAGCTCAAGATTGAAAATTTAATTGTACAACAAATACTTTGATGTAATCTGCAGCAGTTTCTTTTTTTCTAGTGTAACACTTAGTTTCGTAGGAAAAAGTTAAACTGTTTGCAACGTTGATATCCCAAATTGTAATTAATAATCGATGAAGAGTCTGTTTAGTGTGGTAGTTAAAGTAGCAAATGAGAAACTGGGATACTGTGAATTCTAGTCCCTCATTAGGCATAGAACCAGTGGCTGACCTTCAGCCAGACACTCTCTCTCAGACCTCAGAAGGAGCCAATGGCAAACCATGCCCATGAAATCTTGCAAATAAAACTGCAGGGAGGCAGTCATCAAGAATCAAAACTGAGGCACCCAATAATAATACTGATCAAATATTTCTTTTTTTTACTTCTAATATTTCTAATATTAAATTATATAAAGCATAAAATATCAATAATTTTCACTAATACTCTGAAAATATCATTGTATCAAAACAATATAATGTATTAAAATCTGCAACATAATAAAATGGTATCCAAACTTTTCCTGATATCCTATTCATATAGTTTGACATTGCAGCCTTAGACTAGACTCATGTTCAGAAGTAACATGATGTGCTCATGACTCTTAAAGAAAAATAAGTAATTTACTAAGAAATAGAAAGGTAGTAATTCGATATCCATTAAGATTAATATTTAAAAAATAATAATGCAGTGAGCATAGTTAGAATAAAGCCATGTCAAAATCTGTTTTAGTTATGTAAGATGCGATGTGCCTTCCAGGTTTACATGCACTTTATTTCATTCATAGGCTTCTGCGTTGACATGAAGAACAAATTGCAATTATCATTATATCTAAAAAAAGAAACAGTGGAATCTTTAAATCAGTCTTATCCAGAAGCTCTCTGGTCCCATTTTCTTGAACACTGGCTGGTATAAGTCCACAGTTCTCTAAATTGAGTTGGCATGTGGAACAAAACATTAACATTTTTATTTCTCATCTACTCACCTGAAAAGAATGTGAAATTGCTGAAGTCTGAGGTCCTAATTGCATACTAACTGTATATGATTGCATGGTCATGCTTATTAGGAATTACAGGAGCTGAAATCCAACACTGATTTGTATCTTCATGCCAATCAAGTTTAAATCTAAAATTATATGTGGTCCGTGGAACATATTACAAGAATGCAGAGCAAAAGCTCATTTCATGTTGTTATTCACAGGCTTTTTCAGGAAACACCAATGCTGACAGTGTGGTATATTACAAGCTTGAACATTCCATCAAAGGAAGGTTTCTACGATTTGTCCCTTTAGATTGGAACCAGAATGGCAGGATTGGGATGCGGATCGAAGTCTATGGATGTGCTTATAGTAAGTGATGTCTTTTCCTTTAATGAGAAGAATGACACAAATCTGCAATATATTTCAAAACTGCAAATGAAATACCGCTTAATTAGGCTTTGCTTATTTCAGCTATAATAAAGGTTTTTTTGGGGGGACGACGACAGATATCCATATTGCATGTTAACAGCTTATTGTCCTTTTTTTAATCTTGACTTTTTGCACACTGAGATCAATATCATGTAACGTTGGAATTTATCTACATAATTCTGAATTCCATTTGTAGAAAGGTTTTTTCCCCCCTTTATGGGGACTGCTTTAAGCAAACTTGGATGGCAAAAATTGTTTTTTCAAGAGTCATTGGACATTACATGTCTCAATGTTTCAATGTATTTATCTGTCCACTTTTTGGAGATTGGAAAAGAAAAAAACGCAATAAGTCCCATGTTCAGAAATACAGATGCACCACGTAAAGAGCATCATTAAGGTTCAATGTTAAAGGATAGTTTAAAAAAAAATAAAACCAGAAAGAACATAGGAATTATGTGTAACTATTACATCTGATGGATTTGTTAACTGGTAGTTGTAGTTGATAGATTACAACACATTGAAAATAGGCCGAATATTTAGCACGTTGTTCACTTGATTCCCTGGTTTTAATGGACTTATCTTTCCAGTGGAAAGGCAGTGATTAAAAATAAAACAAAATGGGAAAGAAAGTCTCAGATAGTTGCAGTATGTTTCAGTGAGGTTTATTTACAGTGAGGTTGTATAGAGTTGCAAGCAGATTTATTAATTTTACAGGACAAGATAGAAAACTCGGGATAAAAAGCAATTGTAACTCCAAAGAAGTCAAAGGTATTAACAGGAACTTTTAAAATACTGCAGATACCCCTTCAACAGAGATAATGGATCCTTTAATGGGGCTCACAAAGATGATTTTTCAGAAGCTAATGCCCAAATAAAGCCTAATATAGCAAGTGTTTTGTCAAGTGAAATAATATGAAATAGGAGCATTCCATTGATTTGGAAGAAGACAGTCAATTGAAAAATGACCTATGGGAAGCCTGATATATCTTCATTTACTTCCCAAACGTAGCTTTCAAGAACTGTTGCCTCTTTTGTCTTCTTTACTTAGGCTGTGTGAATGTTGTTTGTGACTTATTAAATCATTCTTACTTACAAATTATGATAAATACTAGGTTATGTTGATGTCTAATATCCCATTGAAAGTGCACATCCAGGAAAATGGCAAATTCATATGCACGGCCATAAGCAGAAGGGAGGAAATCGCAAAGCATGTTTTGTGGTGTTGCAACACAAGCTTCTCCCTTTACATATTCATACCATTAGGAAGATTTAAAAAGGGCAGAGTTTTCCCTGTGATGTTGCAACTCAGGTTTCATTTATTTTGGCATCATCACAGTTAGCTACAGATGCCTCTGCTAACATATAATGAGACAAAAGTGTGTTATGTATAATGGCTATTATATATGAAAATTGTGCCTGTTTCCCCGCATATAGAAAATGGAAAACATTTTTATTTTTCTCTTATATTTCAAAATTTGTCAAATGCTCTTGTAATATTTTTGTAACTTAAAACAATACGAATCCTCCTTTTATAACCTCTGAAAACTCCATCGTTTCCCTATTGTATTCATGACAATAACATTTCTCACATTCATGTTTTAGGAATCACGAGAGCAATATATTATCATGCTCTTATGTCCTTGGCTGTTTTATAAGAAAACTGTTGTTTTTTTTTACTTCCAGGATCTGATGTAGCAGATTTTGATGGAAGGAGTTTCCTGCTTTACAGATTTAAACCCAAATCCACAACAGCCCTAAAAGATGTAATTTCTCTGAAGTTTAAAACCAGCCAAAGGGATGGGATTCTACTACACAGAGAAGGACAGAATGGAGACCACATCACATTGGTTTTAGCTAATGGGAAGCTTTCCTTACTCATCAATATAGGTACCAAATACACAGTCATATTGTCCCTCTTTTAATAACATAACAAAAGAAATCTGAGCTCTCATATCTTTGCTATCTCTGTTGTTTATTATAGTAGACTTAACAATTTGTTTTTCTCCTCTTGAAGGTGATGCTAAAATGTATTCTGCTGATGCCCAGATTAATATCACTCTGGGTAGCCTTTTGGATGATCAGCATTGGCATTCAGTCCTCATTGAACATTTCAATAATCAAGTGAACTTTACAGTTGATAAACACACTCACCATTTTCATGCAAAGGGAGAATTCAATTATTTGGACCTTGATTATGAGGTGTGAAAATTATCTTTCATTTATTAGAGTTATTATGGTTGTGATGTAAATGAGATTATGCAATTCAAGGATACTGTGAGATGCATAGTTGAAACTCCTCTGCTTCTCTGCTTTCTGTAGAATTAACCAAATTTGATATTGTTATGAAACATGGTTCGGAAATGATTGCTATGCAGGATTTAAAGCATGGACAATGAGATAGTATAACATCAGCAGGGAATTCAGCTTTCTACTGATGTTCAGTTGGGGATGCTAATTTCTTCCCTGCTGAGTAAATTTGAAGGAGTTTCATTTCCCTTTTGGAATTGGTGGCAACACAACTTCACCAGACAGTTCTTATATCCCTTCATTATTTGCTAGTAAATAAATGTGCAGTGTTAATCATTCAAGCAGGCATGGGAAGTGTGAGAAAAGGAAGGAATGGTCAAGAAATATTTTGCTGTTTCAGCCTATTTTAGGTTGTAGTGAAGTTGCAGTGACCAGGGAACTTTGAATCTAGGTTTCTATTTATTAAAATCTTCATCTTAATATCAAAACCCTTATTGCAAGAAATCAATTCAAACTTCTAATGAGAAAAATATTGGCTGTTTCCTGCTGCAATAGTCTAAAAGAGAAGAAGACAATTATCAGAGAGTAAAAAAGAAAGTACCACTTACTATTTGCTTCAATTGAGCCTACTATGTAGCCACAAACATATTACTCCAGTGTTCTACGGAAAAAGTTGCCCAATCCTTCTCTAGACCAGTGGAAGAAAGTAATTGATCACTTTGTCACTCCACTAAGAAATTTATCCTTTATCTTATCATCTTTCATCTCTGTGTAATGGTTTATAGAATCATATGGGAAATAGAACAAATGTATTTGAGCATGAGATAGTGATAAACATGCAGAGTTCATGTGAATTATTCAAAAGACTGAGCAGCTTTCTATGTAGAATAAAACTACTCATTCCACAGGAACATTCATGACTATAACATCTGTGTGTACAGTACAGTGCAGGAGTTGCAAACCTATAAATCTTCAAATATTGCTGAAATATAACTCATTATGTATCATGGCCAAGAGTACTACAGCAACAGTATGGCAACATCTGGAAGACCACAAGTTCTTCATCATTGGTTCAGAGCATGAATTATACCATAAAGAACAGGATGCCATGTATATCTTTAGTAAAAAAAAATAGAAATAACAATACACATATTTGTGAAACACACATACAGGTAGTTTCATTGAACTGAAACATCACAGTACAATTTCAGGTAGGCAGATGCAACGACCACATGAAAATAGAATCTTTGCAAAGTACAAAACATGATAAAAATAGGTCATCACTATATATATGTAGATGTATAGTATATTTGCATGTATGCTGAGTGTACCTGTATGTTTATATTGTGTGTGTATGTGTTCTGAATTGATATTTACAGGTAGGCATTGAAATGAGAAATACATTTTATTCTCTTAAAATTACTATTGAATAAAGCTTCCCCTTTTCAAGAATGAGAACATGTTTGTTTAGAATATTTTTCAATGTCTTATTACCTATGGAACTATGCTTAAGGTCTGCATTTTAACCTGCAATTTATGTTAATGCATTTGCCAATTTGAAAAGAGCTTTCAAATAAATAAAAAATAAATTGATGCTAAATTGGCTAAAATGGAAAGTGTTGTTTTTATTCTACTGTTAATGTTTTTGTCATCATAGTTGTAAGCAGATTGTCAGAAAATTATTTAATACTGTTATTGATTTTTATTCTCTTTCTAAGCTCAGCTTTGGAGGGATTCCAATGCCTGGAAAATCAGGGATATTACCATGGAAAAACTTTCATGGATGTTTTGAAAATATGTATTACAATGGTGTGAACATTATTGATTTGGCCAAGAGATATAAACCTCAGATCAACATAATGGTAAGAAATATTTATATGTTC
Source organism: Pseudoxenodon macrops (assembly GCA_032467955.1). Taxonomy (NCBI): domain Eukaryota; kingdom Metazoa; phylum Chordata; class Lepidosauria; order Squamata; family Pseudoxenodontidae; genus Pseudoxenodon; species Pseudoxenodon macrops. The sequence continues at coordinate 252 of JANHFT010008205.1, read as the reverse complement.
TCTCTCTCTCTCTCTACACACACACACATACACACATTCTTTTTCCCTTACTTCATAATAATATTCAAATTGCTATCTAAGATTAGTATGTATTTAATTCTAAAAAATTAATTACACTATTGGAAATAGTTTTCTCTTCCCTCCTTCTTTCCATATATAGAATAGAATAGAATAAAATAGAATAGAATAACAGAGTTGGAAGGGACCTTGGAGGTCTTCTAGTCCAACCCCCTGCCTAAGCAGGAAACCCTA
>JANHFT010008203.1:42898-54484 GCA_032467955.1 Pseudoxenodon macrops | reverse complement strand
GTGGTGAGGGAATTATTTGTTTAGCAGAGTGATGGCGTTCAGGAAGAAACTGTTCTTGTGTCTAGTTGTCTTGGTTTGCAGTGCTCTATAGCGTCGTTTTGAGAATAGGAGTTGAAACAATCTATGTCCAGGATGTGAGGGGTCAGTAAATGAAAAGTTTAAACTAGTTCACCTTTGACCTTGTTACAGACAGGACTTGTAACATAGCCAATATGCTTTTCCTTAGATATGAAGGTGAGGAAGGGTATAGAGCATAGCATAGCCAATTTTAGGAAATATGTTTTTTCAAAAGGCAACTGGACTTGGTTTTTCCTTGAAGACATTTTGCTTCTCCTCCAAGAAGCTTCTTTCATCTGAAAAGCGAAACATCTTCAAGGAAAAACCAAGTCCAATTGACTTTTCAAAAAGCATCTTTGGGACAACCATGACCTGGATAACTGAGAATAGAATAGAATAGAATAGAAGTCTTTATTGGCCAAGTGTGATTGGACACACAAGGAATGTGTCTTCGTGCATAAGCTCTCAGTGTATATAAAAGAAAAGATACATTAATCAAGAATCATATGGTACAACACTTAATGATAGTCATAGGGTATAAATAAGCAATCAAATCATTTTAGAAACAGTCAATATAAATCGTAAGGATAGAAGCAACAAAGTTACAGTCATAGAGTCATTAGAGGGAGAACATGGGTGATAGGGATGATGAGACGATTAATAGTAGTGCAGACTTACATTTGATAGTGGTGAGGGAATTATTTGTTTAGCAGAGTGATGGCATTTGGGAAAAACTGTTCTTGTGTCTAGTTGTTCTGGTGTGCAGTGCTCTATAGCATTGTTTTGTGGGTAGGACTTGAAGCAGTTTGTGTCCAGAATGTGAGGGGTCTGTAAATATTTTCACAGCCCTCTCCATAGACAACTTTATGAAACTCTTATGACTAAGTTGGACGAGAATGTCACCCACCTGATAATAGGACATTATAGTGGGAGATTTTATAGACATTTAGGAAAGGAGAAGGTCCTTTCAGCCTTCACCTATTGCCTCATTAAATAAATCTTTTCTCCTGAGTCTGAGGGGAACCTGGGTTTCTTTGAAGCAAAGTCAGAGGGATGTTCATTGACCTTTAAAAGTAAAGGGCTGCTTCATGAAGGAGCTTTGAGGGTGTGCTTCATTCAAAGATTCATCAAAGCAAAGCATTCCTTCAAAGTTTCTCATAGCCCTAATAAATAGTAATAATTGGCACTCTAAGGCAACAGGGAAAGAGAACCCAATGAACACCATATTTCATCTTCTCTTGATATTGTCACGTTTTGTATTGAAAGCATTTGTTGTTTTGTTTCAAGAATACTTCAAAGCAAGCAACTTTTTTTACATTTGATTTCTTTGGTTCCAAATCAACTGAGAGTGATTGATAAGAAGAAATAATTATCTTAGCACCCTTGAAAATTACTTCAACCTTGAAAATGGCTTTGATTAGGTTATGCACAGAGAACCAAATAATTCCCTGTAAAGGTACTTTTATAATTTGGAAGAAAGAACTCCAGCATTAAATATATATTTTAAATAAAAATTAAGAGTGGCAGAAACCTTTGATCACTAAGCTTTGTAAGAGTTTGGTGCTCTTATGTAAACCTTCCTGATATTTTAGATGAGAAGGCATGAGTTTTTAGTATTCTCAAGTATAATAATCAGAACACTGGGTAAAATAATCAACATTCACAATCTATTAATGCTGTCATCTTCTGAGAAATTAAAGCATTTTTGTCTTGAGACCATGATAGCACAGCAATCCTTGGAAAGGTTGCCCTATCTTTTGTAGAAAAAAAACAATGCTGCTAACCTAAATTTCAACAAAATGATTTTTATCTAAAGGGGAATTCCTGCTCTACTAAAAAATTTGAAGTTAAACATATTTTTCTCTTATCTCATAATTGCTAGATGTATTTTGAAGGAAGCAAAGGCACGGTCTATCACATTCATTCTCAGTGGCCAGAGTTCTTAATAATATCAGATTTATTGTTCTGTTTTCTTCACTTGGCTAAGGAACATTTATAGCCAATATTGTCCAACCTGTGAGCATCTGTCCAAGGATCAAGAATCAGGTAGGATCAGCTCATATATCAACATTTGGAGATGTTCATACTGTTCAAACTTTATTCTAAAAAGTTACTGTTTCTTCAAGGAAACAGTGATAATTGGGTGATAATTTAACTAAAAAACATGAAAGTGAATGGGATGAGTGAATTTTATGATGTGAGAATAGAGAGATTAAACTATTGAAGAGCAACCAAAGAGGAAAGATGAAAGTTCTGGGTTCAGATAGATAGACCAATATTTGTTTTGTGGGTCATATTTTACTTCTATTATGTAAATAATTGTTTTGAAAATTCTGTCCATAAAGAAAAATGAAATGGGTGTTCTGTGACGAACCTGGCTCTGCATTGCAGCTAGTATTCAGTGGTATATAAACCAAATACGTTTTGCTACCAAAACCACATATTTAGGATAAACCATTATACCTGGAATGTAATCACTGGGAAGCTACTGAAAAAGTCCCTTTGAACTCGGCAAGGTTTAAGGGAGAGGACATCTGAAGAAAATATTAGGAAACAATTATAGTGGAGAAATAAATTAGTAGGTATTTCAATATTTAGCATTGGACATATCAACTATATCAACTTTTTAAAAGCATTAATTAACATAGCATACATTTACTGAAGCTATGAACAAAATATTTCTTATCAAAAAAGAAAATATTTGTAGCTCATAGTTGAAATGAGAAGTCCTTTGTGTTCTTGGAGCTTGCAGTTTTCTTGCAGATGTTTCATTACCCATATTACTAGATAATATCATTTGGGCTGATGATGTTACCTAATTTGGATAATGAAACATCTACAAGAAAACAACCAAGATCTAAGAGCACCAAGGACTCCTCAAGCTGTACATTGTTAATCAGTTATTTGCCTTCCTAGATGTACTAAAGCAGGGATGTCAAACTCATAGTCCATGGGTCAGATGCATCATGCGCTGGCCATACCACCCCCAGATTAGCGAAGGGGGGAAAATGGTGATACATCACATGACAACGTGACCCCTCGAGTTTGACACCCCTGTGCTAAAACAAATTAGTCTTTCTCATATCTACCCTAAAACATAATGGATAAATGAAATAAATGGGTAAATGGAATACAAATGTAAAAATGCTTCATAGCTAACATTCAGACAATAATCTCACCTAAGTTTTTTAATACCTGACAACTGAATTTTTAGACATCTGTGCACACAAACCTGGCCATGTACCTTATTTCAGACATCTACATAACAAATACATAATGAACATTGACATATCTTGGTTTGTTGAATGGATTGCCATTTCCTACTCAAATATTCTGGGCCTTTCAGAAGTTTGGAAGATCAACACTTTACTCTCTATTAGGGTGTTTATTTTATATAGCAATTACAATTAAGGGGAGAGAATTGGTGCAACTGAAAAGTGTTTGCATATGGGAGACAGCCAATGAAATTTTTATGTGTAGGCCTTGCAACAGCTGTGCATAACAGCAGGTCTCTCTCTTCCTGCTGTTTCATACTTTCCATTCACTGAAGAGGATAACTGGAGTACAAAAGCAAGCAAGCAAGGCTTTTTTTTTTAAAAAAAGAACAAAACTTTTACTTTATCAACATTTCATTTTAGAAGCTCCAGCAGTTTAGGCACTAAGTTAGAAAGCAGGAGACAATGAGTTCAAGACCCACCTTAGCCATAAAGCCAGCTTGGTGACTTGGATCAGTCACTCTCTCTCAGCCCAACTCATCTCACAGGCTTGTTCTTGTAGAGATAACAGGAAGAAGGTATATTTGTCACCTTCAGTTTGTTGTAAAAATAATAAGGGGGGGTACAAATAAATATATGGATGGAGAACATAATTTGCTTTGCATATGTGTGTGTGTGTGTGTACACATGCTCTCTCTCCCCTATCTCTCTATATAGGGTATACACAAATACTGTACATATATATGCACACACATGTATTCAAATATCCAAATTTTCACAACTTGGTATACTTTTAAAGTTCTAGAAGTTTGAGTTCTAGAATCTATAGCTAAAAGCACCAAACTTCATATATTGTAAGCATTGAAACTCTGGCATGTTAAATAGCCAGTAATCACATAATAATTGTCCTTCCTTCTTTCTTCCTTCCTTCCTTCCTTCCTTCCTTCCTTCCTTCTTTCCTTCCTTCCTTTCCTTTTGCTTGTCTTCTCATTTTTACAAAGAAGCGTTGATAATTTTCACCTCTGTTCCACTAGAAAAATTGAGATCCAGAACTCTCTACTTCTAATTTTATAGAATCTGAAAATCAGAGTTACCAATTAAAAAACTACAATAAAAATATCCAAGTGTGCCTTCATTTCTTTAATTGCTTAACTATAATAGGTCACCTTTTGTACCACTATACTTTTTGTCAGTTTAGGAGCAGAACAATTCCTTATAAGTGGCAAAAGATACCCTTAGTCACTAAAAGATGACTAAAGCCTCATCAGGAGTTCCCTGTCAAGAGGTGCTTCACTGTGTCACTGCATAATAAGTAAATGTAAGTGAAAATTTAAACCTTACCAATATTTTTTTAGAAAATTTTTAGTGGCCAAAGGCTCGATTTAAGTAATTAATAGTTTAGCATTTCTGAAGTGACTTAAGGTAGAAAACATTCTGAAGAAATACTAGTTCTACCGTACCAATTAACTATGGCTACAGTTTGATGAAAATCTTGTTAGATTGGAAACTTCCATTATGGGGAACTATATTCATACTAACAGTAAACAGACTTAACTGGCTGTGTATGATATAGAGAAAATGTTGAGTTAACCCCACCAAAATTATCCAGCTTAGTCACTGAATTCAATATTTGGCTGAACATAGGGTATGTATGTGTGAGTAGAACCAAAGCCATTAAGGTATGGTGATTTGGTGTTTGGTGATTTCCATTTTTGGAGGGAATTTGGCATGACATTGTGAGTATGAAGATGTAGGGGTAGTATTGAAACGTAAAACTGATAAAAACATTCTTAGGGAATACCTTTAAAAAAAAGTTTAAATCTCCAGATGTATTGCAACCTTAGATAGTAAAGGAACTAGGTAATTATTGGATTGAACATTTATATACTGGGCATTGGTGGAGAACATGAGAGGCAAATTACAAGATGTGTGTGATATTATCATGCAGTGACTTAGCTACTTGAATGAGACATCAGGATGTAAGTATGTCATGACAGCATCTGTGTTATGGCATCATAGTGTATACTAATATATTACCATTTTGGCATTATTGGGATTTGCTTCCGGTGATGTTGCTTATGTATTGTCTTTGAAAAGTCATGGTGAGTGGGTGAAGTGTCAGATGACTGAAGGGAAGCAAATAAGATTCCTATCTTCAGAAAGGTTGAAGAAGAATATCCTGCAAACTATAGACTTCTTATCTGGGAAGACAGTAGACTAGATCATAAAGAGAACCATCTGCAAGCACTCTGAAGGCAATTCAATAATTGCAATAAATCAGCATAGATTTATAAAGAATAAATCTAGTCAGGCTACCCTTGCTTCATTTTTTGATTGAATAACTTCCTTAATAGATTGTGAGAATGTTGTATTGACAAAGCATTTGGCAAAATACTCCATGGCATGCTGATTAGCAAGTGAGAGAAGACTGGCTGAATGACATGACAATTGTGTAGATACATAACTGGCTCAAAAATCAGGGCAACCAAGATGTTCAGGGGAGTAGAATCGTATGAAGACAGATAGAAAAAAAGTTGAGAATGTTTAGCTTTGAGAAAAGTCAACTAAAAGAGAATATGATTGCACTCTTAAAAGATCCAAAGAATGACATTTTTTTCTTGTCTTGTTTCAGACTATAAAACACGGAACAATAGATTTAAATTAAAAGAAGACAAATTATGATTCAGTGTTAGAAAGAAACTTCTTAACAGTAAAAGAGTTGGACAGTGGGAAATATATCCAACAGAGATGGTGTGCTTCCCTTCATGAGATGTTTTCCAGCAGATACCAGACAGCAATATGTCTGGGATGCTTTAATTTAGATTATTGCACCAAACAGGGGATTGACTCAGTAACCCAAATGTCCCTTCCATCTTCATGATTCTTTACTCCAAGGCTCTAAGGGACAAGTAAAGTTTTTAAAGGAAATTACATTTTCTGTCAGAATGTCTGCTTCAAGAAGTTTTTAATTCTCATGATGGGAGAAAAGAAAGAAAAATGCAAGTATAATTCCTACAGAAAACCAGCTGAAGAGCAAAGCCTACTCTGAGTTCAATCAAAAGAAAGCAGAGCAGAGATAAAGAGAGGAACATGGAGATCATCCCTTGTCGTTACTTCTAATGCCCCTGAGTGCTTCAAGAACAGTCAACAGGTTCAAGGCCAGGGGGTGGGTTGTGAATATTTTTGCTGCTGGTTCTCTCAGGGTCACGCTGCTTGTGTGCACGCAGCAATCAAAAACTGAAATCCAAGATGGCAGCGCCCACAGAGACACTGATGGAACTGGCTCTGTGACATCGCCGCAGAGTTACTAACGGTTCTGTAGAACCATATAGAACCGGTAGGAACCCACCTTTGTTCAAGGCAGCATAATGTAAAAGAATTAAGTCTGTTTGGAATTTTTCTTTCTTTCATTCAGATAGGAAATGGGATGTTCACCTCTCTTGTGCTTGTGTTTCTTTTTCTTATTGGTTAATAAGATCATTATTTCAGTTTTAGCAGTCTGGATTTCTCCAAGTATGTCAATATTTAAAGGTAAACATTTCATTACTAATTTAGCATTCATAATGTTAATCTGCATTCTTTAGTGCATTTGAACAATAGATCTTGTCACTACTTTCTCGTTCATAACTGATGATTAGTTGGGCTGATCAGAACTATAATGCACTCCCTTCCCTCCCTTTCTTCTTGCAACAGTATGACTACAGATTAGAATACTTTTAAATATGGTTGACATGTAATATAAATTACATTATTTTCCCATTTATATCTGCTTGGGGCAGCGGGAGGATAATTTTAAAGGGATTATATCTTTAAGGATAGATTCATTAAGGAGACATGAAGTGGATATATACATTAGGTTTTCCAAACATTTTGTTCTTCTAACCCATTACATTGTCTCTATGAGCAGTGGATGCCGCTTGCCTGCTCTGTATTATGGAACATCACAATTTTAGATCTACAGCCAAGGGTGAAATCCAGCAAGTTCTGAAAGGTTCTGGAGAACCGGTAGCAGACATTTTGAGTAGTTCAGAGAACTGGTAGCAGAAATTTTGAGTAGTTCAGAGAACTGGCAAATACCACTTCTGGCAGGCCCGAGAGTGGGGTGGGAATGAATATTTTGCAGTATTCTTCTCCTGCCACACCCACCAAGCCGTGCCCACCAAGTCACACCATGCCCACCAAGCCACGCCCACAGAACCGGTAGTAAAAATATTTGGATTTCACCACTTTCTACAGCATAAAATGAGATGGCTTAAAAACTAACCTCTAACAGTGTAGTTTTGTGTACCCAAAATTATAATATAGTATACCCAAAGATATAATCTTTGTATTATATTTTTGTTGCTGAAGAAGCTTTGTCTCTCTTACTGAAAACCCTTGGTGATATGTATAAAGGTGACGAGGGGCATGGAGGTTAATTGTTATGAAGAAAGGTTAAAGGAGCTGGGTAAGTTTAGCCTAAAAAAGAGAAAACTAAATGGGAGACATAAATAGCATTCTTTGGATATTTGAAAACTTATCACAAAAAAGGTGTGTGTTTATTCTCCATAATGTCGAAGGGTAGAACAAGAACCAATGGGTGGAAGCTTTGCAAACAGAGATCCCACTTGAAAAAAGAAAAAAATTCCTGACTCAGATAACTGTTGAGCAATGGAGAAGCCTGCCTCTTGAAGTTGTGAAGGTGCCATTGCTGAAAGTTTTCAAGCAAAGGTTATCTGTGATACTATCAGGATACCTTCTCTGGAGAAGGAATTGGAATAGAAAATCTCTACATTTCCATATAACTCTATGATTCTATGAAGTCCATAGCCATCTCTACAATTTCCATCATCTCCACCAACCATTCTTCTCTTGTGGGTAAGGTCAAACCTTACCACTTTTGAGCATGTAGTAATTTCACTGCAGTTATTATATATAAAAACAGAGTTCCATGGTTTCCCCCCCCTAGCTGGTTTTTCCATTAATCTCAAAAGAAAAGACACTGATTTCAGTTGCACATCCATAAACTACTAAAACTCTTGTGGGATATTTTATTTTTTTGGAACCTTCAGTTGGATGAAATTGGAAAGTATATGCCGATAATGATTATTACAATTATAGGGCAAGCAAGGTAATTTCAACGGGCTAGCATACAGAATGAAGGGACCCATGACTCCCACAGGAATGAAATTTGGTGGTGCTGCTGCCTTCGCTGTGTTGCCACAGTCAGATGCAGTTTGATTGTGAGCCTCATTGCTAATGTTCCATGACAACTTCCTACAAGTCAAAGGGAATGCTGGCAGGAATTCTATTGATAGTGATTGCCAGCATTGCCTGCCAAAGTCTTTACTTGTAGGAAGCTGGCAACAGGCATTGACAATGAGGAAGCTGGCAGGGAAGATTGGCGGTTATTTCAATAATTCTGTCCTGCCTGTGTAACTTCCCCAGCTTCTCTGCACTCATGCCACACTGGCCACTCATGCGCTCTCTCCTTTGCTCTGTCTCTGTCCAGTAGCAGTGATTTACCTGTGGGAAGGTAAGGGATGGAGATAGGGATGGGATGTTATTTCTGATACTCCCTGTGTCAGCTTCCTACAAGGAAACTTAATAGGGTACCCAAGGAAATTGTGACTCCTGCTCCCAGTGCTTTTTTTTGCCCATGCTTGATTGTCTATTTAGGTAAGGAAATATCTCTGAAAGGATAATGGGTCATGGCAGTGGTGAGATTCAATTTTTTTTACTAGTGGTTCTGTGGCTATGGCTTGGTGAGTGTGGCTTGGTGGGTGTGACAGGGGAATGATACTGTAAAATCTTCATTCCCACCCTGCTCCAGGGAAAGGATACTGTAAAATCTCTATTCACTCACCACTCCAGGGAAAGGTTACTGCCAATCCCAATTTCTTCCCAATCAGCTGAAACTCAGGAGAGAGACAGAGAATAGATGGGGGCGGGGCCAGTCAGAGGTGGTATTTACCGGTTTTCCAATCTCTGGTTAGAACCTGCTGAATCGCATCTCTGGGTCATGGGTTATCTAGTTAGCCTTTAAATACAAATACTTTTTTTCTACTGAAGTTAAGTGAAACATGTGAGTACTTTGCAGTCCTCCAAAACCTGATTGGTAGACTTGTTGCCTTCTGAAAGACTGTTTCTTTGACTCCAGGTTGATTTGTATAGCTATAAATCAGCACGAATTATTTCTCAACGTTCCTCAATAGCCTTTAAAAAGTATTTGTATTTGTATCCATTTTTTAAAACTTTTTTTTACACATGTGATGCAAAGCAACTTTCATCAAGAAAAATCTATGTCACTTTCATATTTATTTACTTCAATTTATATATCCACCCATCTCATTTATATGACACTGGGTGGGTCACAAGTTAAAACAACAATCGATGAAGAGAATTGTGAGTTGTCAGTCGGGAAGTTGTTCACAGAGGCTGAAAGCATATGTATTTTAATTTTATTCACTTATTAATGCTTTGATGAAGCATTAGTATTTCCTTTCTTCACAACATGATATAAAGCTACCTTTGGGTGGAGAAGTTATCACTTTAACTGTGTTTTCTATAACAATTTTTTTTTAAAAAAGAAGCTTCTTGTTTGGAATGCTTTTGAATAGCACAATAAGCCATTGTGTACAGATAAGCAGTAATTGCATATAACTGACAGATAGTGATAATGGCCATGCATAATACAGCTTGGCTTCATTTATCATCCCTGGCAGATGGTATTTCAAATGGGTTCCTCAAATGAGTTGAGGAAAATAGAAAAAAGATGATCCATTTCAACCAAAAAGCTATATTTTGCTAATTTTTTACTTCCTCAAGTAGTTCCTATGGTCAATAATTCTATGAATATTGACCTGCCAGGTTTAGTTTCTTTTGGGTTAGGTAAAATGAGGATCCAGATTGTTGGGGGCAATATGCTGACTTTGTAAACCACTTAGAGAGGGCTGTAAAGCACTGTGAAGCAGTATATAAGTCTAAGTGCTATTGCTAATATTGGAAATGTTGAGGAATAATGCTTGCTGATTTATAGCTATACAAATCAACCTGGAGTCAAAGAAACAGTCTTTCAGAAGGCAGCAAGTCTACCAATCAGGTTTTGGAGGACTGCAAAGTACTCATATGTTTCACTTAACTTCAGTAGAAAAAAAGTATATTTTCTGTCTTGATTTTTGTTAAAGCATGGTGCATCGAGTGTAATCTTTAATTCTTTGTAAACTGCTGTATGAAGTGAGGACTTTAAATCCTCAAAATAAATTAATCACATTCAAGCTTCAAAAACTTCCTTTTGCCTCAGTCTGTTTAGTTAAAGGATCTGCTTGCTTCCAAACATCAGAGGCTATTAGATGCCAAAAGCAGGTGAAAAATGTTCAGTGATCAGGAGAAATCTGCAATTATTAGCTATTACTGACAACCCATTGTTTGTTAGCAGCTCATTAACATAACAAAGGATAATCTCCCTGAATCCATAACTGAATGCATAAAATCTTTAAATTGCTTTCATTGTTTGAATGTTCCATTTTGATGTGGACTCAATACATGCACAGCACTATTAGTCTTATTACTCGCCCAAACAAGAGGGGTGCCAGTTTCTAGAAACCATAATCATATAATAATCACCTTGGTTGCTGACTGTTGGAGCAACAGTTGCATACAGATTTCATTAAATGACCGAATGAAATGACCAAACTAGAAAAGGGTCTAAAATATCATCTAAAATATGATTTGAAGAAAATCCTATAGGTAAATATGCATAAATCAGCAAGAGAGAATGTGGGATTGTCTAAATTGTTGAAATGTATCAGTGATTCATTCTCAATGCAAACATTTTACAGCAAGAATGTGACTGTTTCATAAATTTTCAGTAAGGGTTCTCTCCATCCCTCCAACCACAGGATGAACAATAAAAGGTTCATTGTTCTTAAATACTATAATGTTTGTAGGGGGGTAAATTTATTAAAAAGTGGATAGAGATTTATCAAATTGATATTCTATTATACCAGACTCCTGAACCACTGCCTTTTCATTGGTATCCTTCATAAAAAGAACTGTGGCATGTATTAAGTTTTGTTTAAACCGTTTTTCACCCCTGCCTAATTCTCTGACAAGGCTTGCTTGTGAAACTGAGTTATTGACAAGTTCCTTATTAGTTTTATTGCTAAGGAGAAATCAGATTCCAATCTCTGGTTAGATTTAACTAAGCATGACTTCTGAAACAATAGCTGTTAATCTAACAGCAGTTAGGGAGACATTGTGTGTGTGTGTGTGTGTGTGTGTGTGTGTGTGTGTGTGTGTGTGTGTGTGTGTGTGTGTGAGAGAGAGAGAGAGA
>JANHFT010008202.1:45743-56175 GCA_032467955.1 Pseudoxenodon macrops | reverse complement strand
CGGTTCTAATGACGTCACCAGCTGCCCCCAACCTACTCTATAGAACCGGTTAGAACCGGTAGGATTTCACCCCTGTTCTGACTGCTTCCTACAGGTAACTGAGCCATCCACATGGAGTAGTTCAGTCAACTTCCTGGAGTACAAATATACTCCAAAGAGTATTTTTCAGATGAGAATAAAATAACAATGTACATTCTCTCAATTTCTTTAAAAGATCGGTTGTCAATGATCTTGCATAATAACGCCTGTGATGCTGATGAGCATCGTTAATGCTTGGGGCTATTCAAAGATGGAGAAATGACAGCCCTTCATATTGCTGAAAGATTCCTCACCAATGTTTCTCAGAACTTGGTATTAACGGGCCTTTTGGAAACTGAATTTCAGAAGCATCTGGAAAGTTCACAGGTTTTCCATCCCTGATTGAGCTTATCAAGTAAGGAAGACCGTAATAGAAATGTCAAAAGTAAACATCTTTTGTTCTCATCAAGAGCACAGTAACTATGTACATTGTCAAAACAACACTAAGACACAAATATGTTTTTATAAAAACTCCAGTTTAATCTCATGGTTGAGACTTGGCAAAATGTCCACGTGATGTAAGCACTAAAATAGAGGAGCAGCACTCCATGAAAACAATACTCATCATGATGATTAAATGAAATTCAACGCATTCATACAAAGCTCACATTAATGGACTTGGTTTCTCCCTCTCAAATTGAAAGCAATAGGAAAAACTGATTCGTAATTTCTTCAGGGAGGGGAAGGGGCAGGAAGGAACAGGGATTTATCCTCAACTTAAATTTGCTTTATTTTAATAAAATTATCAGAAACAAATCTTGAAAAAAAAGTATACTTGTATCTTAAAGAATTACAGTTAAAATGATATAAGCAATTTAACATGGCATACAGCATTTTTCATATACGGGAAAGATGCACAGCTTGAGACCTTTACAGCCATAAGAGGGACCTTGAATGCTTTGACTACAGCGGATGTGTCCCTTCAAAAGTTGCCAACAAGTTGTAATTATTACTATGAAAAAAGGGAGAAAACTAAAAAATGCATGGGAACATTTTTTACATTTAATACATGTAAAAAAAAACAACAACCATTAACCGAATTCACTTTTGAATGAAATTAAATCAAGTTTATTTTATTTTATCCTTGATCTAACTTCTGGAGTGTTGTTCTCAGCATGTCACTGAAAAACCAAGTGCAGCTTTCACCTTTCCTCCCTCCCCCAACCCTCCCCCCTCCCCCCAAAGTCAGGCCTTTTTAAAGAACACAATGGAAGAAGAATCCCATCCATTTTAAAGATTTTCCCATGATTTTCCCAATCTCAACTGAAATTGTGTGTGTGTGTGTGCATCCATGAATTGAAACTGACAAGAAACTGAAGCCAAACAGTGCTAAGGATGCAAAGTGATGCACAGGCACTTTCCTAGCTTCTTAATCATCTCTCTCATCTCATAAAACAATTCTTCACCACCATCACCCCAGGGACCATTGCCATGAAATCATTGAAAGATGTACTTTTTTTTTGAGTGAGATCTGTTTCAGATAAGCTTAGCAACAGTTGGTAAAGTCCTGTGTTGATATGAAGAACAATAGGGGGGGGGGATCAGGAAGGACAGAGCAATTGATGATCTCTCTCTATGAAAAGTGTGGTAAACCTACACAAGAGGAGTTTGCAACAAAGCCTAATTTCTAAACACTGGCTTTGTCCAAGATTCAGAGATGCACTGCTATTTAGAGACAGCTTCTTATGTCTTAGTTATACTGCATTTTAATATATTTCTATAGCACGCTTTTAGAAAATATATCTGTCACTAGGAAAATAGTCAATATACCTTGCTTAAAGCAAATCCTAGGCATTACTTAAGCAAAAGAACAAACCATCCCACAGGTAACTACTGCAAATCTTTTCTCTCTCTCTAGGCACCATTCAATGAGCAAGTAAATTATTTTTGTTATCCCAGAAATGGTATAATGTACTAACAACTTTCCTTCTAATTCAGCACTCTGCTTCACTCCATTAACCTATTCTTTCTTCCACCAAAAATGACAGCCCACAGTGCCCTTCCTTCTGTCCTTGGGCATTATAGGACAAGGGGGGAAAAAGGACACTGTTTTTTTATTTCCCTTCTTTGCCAACTCTTATAAGCAGCGTACCAAGCCTTGACCAAATCTAAAGATGCAAAAAGCAGAACCTCTTGTTCTGGTTCCAAAAAATGGAGAAACTGATTTATTCTCAAAACAAATCTTAAAAATTCACAGCATTCTAATTGTCTTTAACTGAATTGCACTTCAATTAAATAGCTGAATTTCTCTTCAATTAAATTCTCTTCAATTAAAATCACTTTTTTGGTTAATAACAACGTGCAACTAAAGACAGTGTCACCCATTACTCTGTTATAAACAGAGAACCACAATGTTTTAGGACTGCCAATCCTCTTTTGTTATTATTTCAAATTGCCTTACATACGGTACATTTTATTGAAAACTAAAAAAAGGAACCAGGGATTTATAATAGACTTCAAAAGTAAGAGGTGCTCATTTTGTTATGTGAAGCAACTTATTCTCAAAATCAAAGTTGGAATTATAGGCAGAAGTACATGTATCAAAATAAGTATTATTGAAATTACAATATATGCCATTTCAGTATCTTAATATGTATACCAAAGCCACTTGTCACATATTTTCACAACAATGTCACTTGTCTACATATTTTCTATCCAAGCTCTAGTGCAACTGTGTTTTGTGAATATGTGATTCTAGACTATGATATTGGGAGTCAATGAGAAAACAAAATCTAACACATGTAAATCATTCTTGATAGATCTTCAGACCCTCAATCCTGATTTAATAACTTGGAACCAGACATTTGGCCTGGAATTTATTTGCTAATTGGAATTTATTTTGTGTCACTTATTGATGCAAGTTGGTAGCAACTTAAATTCAATCTCATTTGCAAAGTAACCACACTGGGGCTGGTGTAGAGAAAATCATATTATAATGTCTTCAATAAACATCAGTACACTGTAATGTTCTAATAAATGGATTGAAGCTTATTATGACTGTCCTATCACTCCATTTAGCAGCCCCCAAAAGTGACACTGCTACAGAGATAGCAAATTAGTGCTTTTGGAGGAGGATGAAAATCATCTGGAGCAGGTTCAATCCCTTCTATTACATCGCTAAACCTTCTAATCATTGACAAAGCAGATATTTTATACTGTATGACTATTTGTACAATCTTCTATAATCAGTATTAAAGTCCATCAACCATTTAGAGAAATGTAAGATATAATTGGTGTTTTTAATAATAGCTTATCAAAATAGGTTTCACTCAAACACATCAGCATTCCTCTCTCACCACTTATTTGAGTGCCCAGCATGCACATTATTCTTTTGACAATGCTCCTTGTAGGTCTGAATATAGATGCATGGAGCAGGTCTGCTGTTCTTAATACATACTTGGACTGAAATCCCCAATAGTTAGCATTTCAACATTATAGGAAGGCAATAAGCAAGATCATGGAAAGGAACATTAGCTGAGATGATTCGTGTCTGTTGGTGGGAAGCAGAAGCATAAGAATGTCTTATAAAGGAATACATTTCCAGACAACTTTTACCTCTGCCTTTTCTTGCAGTAGAATGTTGTTTTCACCTGTGGGATAATTTCATCTATTAAATGTGACAAAGTATAAAATTAAGGATTGTTGAAATCAACAATTACTGTTTTAGTAATAAGCATTTAGCAATAATAGCATCGTATTCATAGTTCTCAATGTTACCAGTATATCTCATCCACCAGGGAAGAGAAATTGAAAGACATTATTCTATCTGACGCCCGCTTCTTCCATCCAGAATGACAGACCTCCTCTGTGGTTGGTAAAAGCAACTTGTAGATGTCTCTAGTCTTTGGCCATTCTTTGGAATAGTCATCTTGTTACGAAGAGTGACACCCTCTGGGGTTGCCCCTAATAAATCATTCAGGATTGGACTTGGAGAAGGGGTCTGTGTAGGGCTTCTTATGGGAGATAACAATACTCTAGAGTCTGCAGGAGAGGGATGGTCCATGATAGGAAAGGGAGGACTAAATAGAATAAGGCTCTGAGGTCTTCCTGGTCTAGATCTGTAAGAAGGCTTTGAAACTCCAGATGGCCTCTCCATTTTTGAGGACTGTGGAGTATCTCCGGTAGTTTCTCCTTCAGAGGTTCTCTTTCGCCGAAGAACTGGTGCATCCTGAGTAGTATTATGATTGGAAAAAGATGGTTCAGCTTTTCTAGCTGCAGCTGAATCCAACATGAGTGTACTGTTGTTTTCTTTTCCCATCCCATCGAGTGATGGGCTCTTTGGAAGTTGCAGCTGACCCTGAGCATTTTGAATTGGCTTGATTGGACTTTTCTTGACTTCTGTTTCTTTATTCTCTGATGCCACTGAGATTCTGCAGTTGGGGTTTTGGGCCTGCAAAGGCTGGGGAACTTGGGTGTATTGAATCTTTGGTGGAATTACCGGCACAGCTCGAGCCTGACACATCTTAACCATGAAAGATGTTCTTACTGCTGAAACACTTACAGGGGCAGAGTTACGACGACCGGTGGTAGCATGAGCCATCATTATGTATTCTAAGTCTAAGTCTTGAGGATCAAAGTGTGACCCCCAAAGGTCAGATTTATTTTCACTTGGGCAAGCAACAGGAAGGGATGGTGCAGAATCACTAGACCTAGCTTCTTTCTGCCCGCAGAGAAAGTGCCTGGGTGAAGAGGGGAAAGACAAGTTGTCAAAATTAAAATGGCTAGCGAATGGAAGGACAGAATCCAGGTTGAGAGAAGAGGGCCTTGGCTTTCCTTTACATGGAATGTCTTCACCTTTATTGATCTGCAGCTCTTTAGTACAACACGGTCCTTTCATAACAGGAACTCCAGGTCTGTCATTCTGTTGCATGTAAGTTGCCTGCTTTCCTGTGCAGTTTGAATTTAATAAACTGACCTTAGTATTAAAGTGTGACAAAGGAGAATCTAGCTTTAAGTTTTCTTGATTTTTTCCATCTTTAGGCACTTCCTTCTTAACCAATGCTTTACAGGCAACACGAGGCAATCCTTCAAGACCAGAAGGCAACGCCGTTGCTGCAAAGCCCGCTTCATGGCTTAGACATTTCATTCTTGTTTCATGTGAGTTTGAAGTTTCCTTTAAACAATTCAGCCAGGCTTCAGCTTTCTGAAAACTTTCTTTCCACTGTCCTGGTGAATATTCCTTCATTCTTTGTTCTAGGTCACCACAAAGGTGTTCCTCATATGCATTAGCTAAAGGTATTTCTATAGCCCAATGAGCTTTCAAAAAATCTTTACTATCTAAGGAAAAGCTACGACTGAAACATGGTTTCTTGAAATGGCTTTGGGCCATTCTTTGGTTCTCTGGCTGAAACTCCTGAAGTGCCTTCCCTTGAGTTTCTTTCAAGGTAGGAGAATGAAGGGGACTGGTGACCCACTGATGATCTTCCCATGGCTCTAGCAATTCTAAACTATGGACATGGTCGGTCCATGTCTCTTCCTCCTGTTGATTAGCAGAGTTTTGATCATTCATTCTGCCCTTTTTGACCCATGGGACTTCAGCTCTACGTTGAATCTTTGGATTGGCTAGATCTCTCTCTGAATATGTGTCACTGCTTTTTTCTAACTTCTTCTCTCTTTGAAGAAGCCAATTCTTACTTTCACATTCTGGTTGATCTAAATTATTTTCTTTGGAATATGATGACTTGTCTGTCAAAAAAGCTGTGTTTTCTTTTAGTTCTGATGGAAACTTCCGATTTGGGGATTGAGATGGGAGGTCATTTTTTGTGCTATCATCTTGTGGGCAATTTTTTGAACATGGAATATTTTGCAGCTCCACTGAGGGGAAGGAAATACCACTCTGCTTTCTGAATGGCTCAGAGTTGCAAAGTTGTACATCTTTTGATTCTTTGGAAAGAATGTCAGATATAGCCAATGGATCTCCAATTAGGTTTTTCTCTTTGGAGGGAGTTGGTAGCAGAAGAGAACTACACACTAAACTCTTTGCTTCTGGAGATGCAATAGATGTAAGACTTGGTTTAAACTCCTGTTGTTGTTGTTGTTCGTCTGCCTTTAGAGCACTTCCAGTACACGAAAACTCCTCCTCAGACTCAACAATTTTCAGCTCTTGTTGAATATCTGGCCACAGTGGCTTCATCACAGTGTTGGAATGATCATCAACCACCTGAAAAAGAGAAACCATCTAGATCATATAACTCCTTTTTATAAGTTGTGAAGCCTTTTTAAAATCAACTACATAAAAGTTTTAGAATAACAGCTAAGCATATAATCTATTGAAAGAATGAAAAGTTCTTCTATTATCCTTTTCCATTAAAAACCATTCAATACATTCAAATTCTATTAAATAAATAACACTAAAATGAAAATTTCCTCCACTGAATCTTGCTATTTGTCCATCCTACTTTGTTGGAAACCAAATGTTAAAAATGAGGCACTGTTTGAAAACGATGATACAGTGGGAATAAATCAGCAAGCAATAAACTATTTTAATCAGCTATCATATTTTCAGCGGATTTGGATTTATATCATTGGAAACTCCATAATGCCCCTCCATAACGCCCCTCCCTCAAAGTCAATGTGAAAATCAAGCTTGACAATTATAATGCCAAAAGTTGATAAAATGTGACACCCTTAGTTCTAATTTTGATAAGTATGAAAGTAGAAATAGGCTAAAAACATATAAATGAGACTTTTTTGAACAAGTCAAAAGAGCTTTTTATTCCAGCATTCTGTGTCACAAGTAACCTAACTGATGCATCCAGGAAGCTCACAGATATGACAGCAGGAAAACAACAATTTTCAACTGTAGCTCTCTAGCAGCTGGGTGCTTTAAGAGTGTCTAAAAACAATATACTGTCAACAAAAGTAGTAATTACAGATAATTACTGATAGCTTCATGAATTAGCTATTCTCCTTTAGAACTGCTTATATTGATTGCCATCATCATATCTTTTTTTCCTAGCATTTTTTCCACAAGTGCAGGGTCTACTTTTATTCGGTTGAACTGAGTGTTGATCCATTGGTTGCAACAAAAATTGACTGAGTTGTCAACTGAGGTTGACATTGTGAGTTGAGAGAAAGTGATTGGCCCAAAGTCGCCCATCTGACTTTTATGGTTTCTAGCCTAGTCTCTGAGTCACTAAACCAAAGTGGTTCTCTCATAATTGTATTTAGTGATAATAATGAATTCCATAGTTAAAACAAATGTTGCCTTTTATCAATCATGTTTCTTCCCACATTTCACTTCAGTGGAGGAGTATGCAGTATAATATTGTGAAGAGAATGGGTATTTATCCTGAGCTATTTTTCACTTTCCATCCACTTTCTTCTTCAGATGGAGGAAAATCCATTTGCCAATGGACCATTATGAAAAATTTGCCAAATGCTGAGCTTTCAGGGTGATTGTTTTCTATGGAGAATAATAAGAAATGCAAACCTTAAGAAAAGAAAAACTTTTAAAGGGAGTGGAATTTGAAAAAGGCCAACTAGGAGTAAATATTTTCTACGGGTGCAGAATCTTGACTATCTATTATCGTGCTAAAAATGACCAAGGAAATTAAAATGGAGTATTCTGCACAAGATCTATGAGTAGGAACAATATTTTGCAACATTTTATTACTGGGCTTTCCTATATAGATCACACCAGTGGTGAAATCCTACCGGTTCGGCCCAGTTTAGGCGTGCCGGTAGTGGTGGCAGTGGGTGGTTCGGAGAACCATTAGCTCCACCCACCCTGACGTCATCACTTCTTGATTTTTAATCAAGGATAAAAAATCAGACAAGATGACGGCATAAGTGCAGAGCGTGCACTTCCAAACCAGTAGGGAAGGCAAGTAGATTTCACTGCTGGATCACACTATGGCAAACCCAGAAATATATCAACTAGCATAGCTTCCCAACAGAATAATTTCAGTCTACTGTTAGATTCTACTGCCAGTTCAATGTAGTGGTAGGGCACAAGGTTAGAAATTGGCAGACCATCAGTTCTAATGCCACATTAGGTATACAAAGCTAGCTAAGGGCCAATCACTCTCTCTTAGTCCTAGGAAGAAGGCAATGGCAAATCATTTCCAAAATCTTGCCAAGAAAGCTAGAGGGAATTGTCCAGGCAGTTGCTAAGGGTCAATGCTGACTTGAAGGGGGGAAAAAACAAAACTATTAGGCCAGGGTTCTTCAAAGTGGTGAATATTAATCCCCTCCTCCCGGATGGTTGGGAATATCCATTTGTATTGTTGTTACTATTCATAGTGCTATTAGATAAAATAGTATTTATTATTTTCATATAATACATGTTTGGAGATCAATGAGCAATTTGAAGTTTCATGAAAGGGGTTCAATAGGCTGAAGAATTTGGGGCAAGTATCTGAAAATCAGCTATGAGTGCTGATTAATGTAAAGTTTTTCAATTGTTTATTTTACTTCAAATCCACTCACTAACTGGCATTTTCATGACAGATTATGCTGTTATTAAAAATGTAAAATTAGGAAACAGGATACAACTAATAAGTAGCATTGTAGAGATATTAAAAAGGCTCACTTACTGCAAGTTATAGATATTTTACACTAGATATAGATATAAATATATAGATACATATATTATATACATTATGTGTGTGTGTGTGTGTTTTCGTAGGTTTTCATGGGTATAGGTATGCAAGTCTTGGCATATTCGGGTCTTTTCCCGTGTAAGATTGAGAGTATCTTTGCGACGTTTCAACAAGGTCTCACTCGTCATCTTCAGGCTTGCCATATATATTAATGTACAGTTAATATCTATTAGATATCTACAGTTATCTATCATTTATCTATCTGTCTGTCTGTCTGTCTGTCTGTTGATCTATTTATCTATCTATCTACAGGTGAAACTTTGCTTACCCAGTTGTAGCATCATCTTTATTTATTTTTTACTTGTGATCATCTTCTTATGATCACAAACTCTATGCAGAGTTTACATATTTATAAGAAAATAACTTTTTGAAGTAAAACAAATCTACAAATAAATCAACTTTTCAATGAATTTTCATGACAGAGAACATGGCACAACATTTGCTAAAAGATCATTTGATCTATTCTGAAAAATACCAAACCACAGAAATGAAAACCCGACCCCTCCTGATGTCAAATCAGCCACGAGGCACCACAAATTTAGCATTGCTAACACTGAAGTAAACATTTCACATTCATAATAGATGTTGAAATGTTCAGTATTAAACATATCCACACTTGAGTGACAGATCATCACATTCAAAATGGGACTGTTAATTTTTAGCTCTACCTCATGCCAACTGATCTTTCTGTTGACAGGACCAATTTTCTTTTGCTGACTTTAATACCTATAGGGAATGTCTCTTTCTCATTCTGAAGTTTCAAAACTAGAAACTCAGATTTTCCGAGGAGCTTTTTTGGCCTTAATCAAGAACCAAGAGTGTATTCATCTTTTAATAGTAATGCTGGAAGCTAACTTTCAAGAAGGAAACAAGATCTGGTGAAAGCAGGGGAAAGGCTAGGCAAAAGCAAACAAAGCAAATGCTGTGATATGGATATTGGATTGTATTTAATTCAAATTGAATCAGAATTAAAATTGCATTAAATTAATTAAATGTAAATTAATTAATTAAAATGTGATAACATTACTTCCCATCTACTGTATTTGTTTCATTATTGTGATAACTTTCTGTCATATTTTAATGGATGGATGGCACTGGCAAATTTTGGAGGTGCTCCAAGAGCTTTCAAGGGGTTTGAGATTTTGAAATATAGTCCTGGAGTCTAAAGTTTGAAACTCTGCTTTTGTCCTGGTGAACATTGTAGTGTATCTGTTTTAGAACACTGAGGCAATGTATGGCTCAAATGATTACCTGATTTCTTTTAAAACTGCATGGGAAGGAAAGGGAAGGAAGACAAGCAGAAAAAAATATATATGAAGAAGGGGAAAGTAAGCATTTGCATCAGAGGGACATCAGAAATCTGTTTCAAGCTAGTAGAATATTCTTGGTCAAGGACAATGTAACACTGGTCAAAAGAGAAAATGACAGCAACAGCTGACAACACACTGTGTCTGTGATGTGCATTGGCACAATCACTCTTGAGCAAACAGTAAGAGATTTTATTAAAGCACAGAATCGCAGCTGGGTCACTGAGTAGCGTTCCCTCTCTCTGATTATGAAAGAGCTTCCTTGCTTGCTGCTTGGCTGCCTATTAATTACTTGAAGTACTATTATGAGTGGAAAGTGATAGTAGTTTTTTTTAATGCTGCTGTTGCTCTGTATCAGAGATGGCTAACCTTTTTTTGCTTGAGTGCCAAAAGGGCGCACACGTGCATGTCCACACCCATAATGCAATGCCCTCCCCCCCACGC